>JAEIHA010001007.1:0-61789 GCA_018904595.1 Zaprionus indianus | reverse complement strand
GCTAGGCACAGGCTAGGCACAGGCTAGGCACTGGCTAGGCACAGGCTAGGCACAGGCTAGACACTGGCTAGGCACAGGCTAGGCACATGCCAGTCTCAGGCAAGGCACAGGCTAGACACAGGCTAGGCACTGGCTAGGCACAGGCTATGCACATGCCAGGCACAGGCAAGGCACAGGCTAGACACAGGCTAGGCACAGGCTAGGCACAGGCTAGGCACTGGCTAGACACTGGCTAGGCACACGCTATGCACATGCCAGTCTCAGGCAAGGCACAGGCTAGACACAGGCTAGACACAGGCTATGCACATGCCAGTCACAGGCAAGGCACAGGCTAGACACAGGCTAGGCATAGGCCAGTCACAGGCTAGGCACAGGCTAGGCACAGTCTAGACACAGGCTAGACACCGGCTAGACAGAGGCTATACACTGGCTAGGCACAGGCTAGACACAGGCTAGACACAGGCTATGCACAGGCTAGACAAAGGCTAGACACTGGCTAGTTACAGGCTAGGCACTGGCTAGACACTGGCTAGGCACACGCTATGCACATGCCAGTCTCAGGCAAGGCACAGGCTAGACACAGGCTAGACACTGGCTAGGCACAGGCTATGCACATGCCAGTCACAGGCAAGGCACAGGCTAGACACAGGCTAGGCACAGGCTAGACACAGGCTAGACTAGGCACAGGCTAGGCACAGGCTAGGCACAGGCTAGGCACAGGCTAGGCACTGGCTAGACACTGGCTAGGCACACGCTATGCACATGCCAGTCTCAGGCAAGGCACAGGCTAGACACAGGCTAGGCACAGGCTAGACACAGGCTAGACACTGGCTAGGCACAGGCTAGGCACAGGCTAGACACTGGCTAGGCACAGGCTAGACACTGGCTAGACACAGGCTATGCATATGCCAGTCACAGGCAAGGCACAGGCTAGATACAGGCTAGACACTGGTAAGGCACAGGCTATGCACATGCCAGTCACAGGCTAGGCACAGGCTAGACACAGGCTAGACACAGGCTAGGGACTGGCTAGACACTGGCTAGGCACACGCTATGCACATGCCAGTCTCTGGCAAGGCACAGGCTAGACACTGGCTAGGCACACGCTATGCACATGCCAGTCTCAGGCAAGGCACAGGCTAGACACAGGCTAAACACTGGCTAGGCACAGGCTATGCACATGCCAGTCTCAGGCAAGGCACAGGCTAGACACAGGCTAGGCACAGGCTAGGCACAGGCTAGGCACAGGCTAGGCACTGGCTAGACACTGGCTAGGCACAGGTCAGACACAGGCTAGGCACAGGCTAGGCACAGGCTAGACACAGGCTAGACACCGGCTAGACACAGGCTAGACACAGGCTAGACACAGGCTAGACACAGGCTAGACACAGGCTAGACACAGGCTAGACACAGGCTAGACACAGGCTAGACACAGGCTAGGCACAGGCTAGACACAGGCTAGACACAAGCTAGACACAGGCTAGACACAGGCTAGACACAGGCTAGAAACAGGCTAGACAAGGGCTAGACACAGGCTAGGCACAGGCTAGACAAAGGCTAGACACAGGCTAGACACAGGCTTGACACAGGCTAGGCACTGGCTAGACACTGGCTAGGCACAGGTCAGACACAGGCTAGGCACAGGCTAGGCACAGGCTAGACACCGGCTAGACACTGACTAGACACAGCCTAGACAGAGGCTATACACTGGCTAGGCACAGGCTAGACACAGGCTATGCACAGGCTAGACAAAGGCTAGACACTGGCTAGACACAGGCTAGGCACTGGCTAGACACTGGCTAGGCACACGCTATGCACATGCCAGTCTCAGGCAAGGCACAGGCTAGACACAGGCTAGACACTGGCTAGGCACAGGCTATGCACATGCCAGTCACGGGCAAGGCACAGGCTAGACACAGGCTAGGCACAGGCTAGACACAGGCTAGACACTGGCTAGGCACAGGCTAGGCACAGGCTAGGCACAGGCTAGGCACAGGCTAGGCACTGGCTAGACACTGGCTAGGCACACGCTATGCACATGCCAGTCTCAGGCAAGGCACAGGCTAGACACAGGCTAGACACAGGCTAGACACTGGCTAGGCACAGGCTATGCACATGCCAGTCACAGGCAAAGCACAGGCTAGACACAGGCTAGACACAGGCTAGGCACAGGCAAGACACAGGCTAGACACTGGCTAGGCACAGGCTATGCACATGCCAGTCACAGGCAAGGCACAGGCTAGACACAGGCTAGACACAGGCTAGGCACAGGCTAGGCACAGGCTAGGCACAGGCTAGGCACAGGCTAGGCACTGGCTAGACACTGGCTAGACACCGGCTAGACACAGACTAGACACAGGCTAGACAGAGGCTTTACACTGGCTAGGCACAGGCTAGACACAGGCTATGCACAGGCTAGACAAAGGCTAGACACTGGCAAGGCACACGCTATGCACATGCCTGTCTCAGGCTAGGCACAGGCTAGACACAGGCTAGACACTGGCTAGGCACAGGCTATGCACATGCCAGTCACAGGCAAGGCACAGGCTAGACACAGGCTAGACACAGGCTAGACACTGGCTAGGCACTGGCTAGGCACAGGCCAGACACAGGCTAGGCACAGGCTAGGCACAGGCTAGACACCGGCTAGACACCGGCTAGACACAGACTAGACACAGGCTAGACAGAGGCTTTACACTGGCTAGGCACAGGCTAGACACAGGCTATGCACAGGCTAGACAAAGGCTAGACACTGGCTAGACACAGGCTAGGCACTGGCTAGACACTGGCTAGGCACACGCTATGCACATGCCTGTCTCAGGCTAGGCACAGGCTAGACACAGGCTAGACACTGGCTAGGCACAGGCTATGCACATGCCAGTCACAGGCAAGGCACAGGCTAGACACAGGCTAGACACAGGCTAGACACTGGCTAGGCACAGGCTATGCACAGGCTAGACAAAGGCTAGACACTGGCTAGGCACTGGCTAGGCACAGGTCAGACACAGGCTAGGCACAGGCTAGGCACAGGCTAGACACCGGCTAGACACCGGCTAGACACAGACTAGACACAGGCTAGACAGAGGCTTTACACTGGCTAGGCACAGGCTAGACACAGGCTATGCACAGGCTAGACACAGGCTAGACACTGGCTAGACACAGGCTAGGCACTGGCTAGACACTGGCTAGGCACAGGCCAGACACAGGCTAGGCACAGGCTAGGCACAGGCTAGACACCGGCTAGACACCGGCTAGACACAGACTAGACACAGGCTAGACAGAGGCTTTACACTGGCTAGGCACAGGCTAGACACAGGCTATGCACAGGCTAGACAAAGGCTAGACACTGGCTAGGCACAGGCTAGGCACAGGCTAGGCACTGGCTAGACACTGGCTAGGCACACGCTATGCACATGCCTGTCTCAGGCTAGGCACAGGCTAGACACAGGCTAGACACTGGCTAGGCACAGGCTATGCACATGCCAGTCTCAGGCAAGGCACAGGCTAGACACAGGCTAGACACTGGCTAGGCACAGGCCAGGCACAGGCTAGGCACAGGCTAGGCACAGGCTAGGCACAGGCTAGACACAGGCTAGGCTAGACAGAGGCTATACACTGGCTAGGCACAGGCTAGACACAGGCTATGCACAGGCTAGACAAAGGCTAGACACTGGCTAGGCACAGGCTAGGCACTGGCTAGACACTGGCTAATGCCTGTCCCAGGCAAGGCACAGGCTAGACACAGGCTAGACACTGGCTAGGCACAGGCTATGCACATGCCAGTCACAGGCAAGGCACAGGCTAGGCACAGGCTAAACACTGGCTAGGCACAGGCTAGGCACTGGCTAGACACTGGCTAGACACTGGCTAGGCACACGCTATGCACATGCCTGTCTCAGGCAAGGCACAGGCTAGACACTGGCTAGGCACAGGCTATGCACATGCCAGTCACAGGCAAGGCACAGGCTAAACACAGGCTAGACACAGGCTAGACACAGGCTTGGCACAGGCTAGACACAGGCTAGACACTGGCTAGGCACAGGCTAGACACTGGCTAGGCACAGGCTAGACACAGGCTAGACACTGGCTAGGCACAGGCTATGCACATGCCAGTCACAGGCAAGGCACAGGCTAGACACAGGCTAGACACTGGTAAGGCACAGGCTATGCACATGCCAGTCACAGGCAAGGCACAGGCTAGACACAGGCTAGACACAGGCTAGACACAGGCTAGGCACTGGCTAGACACTGGCTAGGCACACGCTATGCACATGCCAGTCTCTGGCAAGGCACAGGCTAGACACTGGCTAGGCACACGCTATGCACATGCCAGTCTCAGGCAAGGCACAGGCTAGACACAGGCTAAACACTGGCTAGGCACAGGCTATGCACATGCCAGTCTCAGGCAAGGCACAGGCTAGACACAGGCTAGACACAGGCTAGGCACAGGCTAGGCACAGGCTAGGCACAGGCTAGGCACAGGCACAGGCTAGGCTAGGCACAGGCTAGGCACAGGCTAGACACAGGCTAGGCACAGGCTAGGCACAGGCTAGGCACAGGCTAGGCACAGGCTAGGCACAGGCTAGGCACAGGCTAGGCACAGGCTAGGCACTGGCTAGACACTGGCTAGGCACAGGCTATGCACATGCCAGTCTCAGGCAAGGCACAGGCTAGACACAGGCTAGACACAGGCTAGACACAGGCTAGACACAGGCTAGACACAGGCTAGACACAGGCTGGACACAGGCTAGACACAGGCTAGACACAGGCTAGACACAGGCTAGACACAGGCATAGGCCAGTCTGAGGCTAGGCACAGGCTAGACACAGGCTAGACACCGGCTAGACACCGGCTAGACACAGGCTAGACACAGGCCTAGACACAGGCTATACACTGGCTAGGCACAGGCTAGACACAGGCTAGACACAGGCTATGCACAGGCTAGACACAGGCTAGACACTGGCTAGACACAGGCTAGGCACTGGCTAGACACTGGCTAGGCACACGCTATGCACATGCCAGTCTCAGGCAAGGCACAGGCTAGGCACAGGCTAGACACTGGCTAGGCACAGGCTATGCACATGCCAGTCACAGGCAAGGCACAGGCTAGACACAGGCTAGGCACAGGCTAGACACAGGCTAGACACTGGCTAGGCACAGGCTAGGCACAGGCTAGGCACAGGCTAGGCACAGGCTAGGCACAGGCTAGGCACAGGCTAGGCACTGGCTAGACACTGGCTAGGCACAGGCTATGCACATGCCAGTCTCAGGCAAGGCACAGGCTAGACACAGGCTAGACACAGGCTAGACACTGGCTAGGCACAGGCTATGCACATGCCAGTCACAGGCAAGGCACAGGCTAGACACAGGCTAGACACAGGCTAGGCACAGGCTAGACACAGGCCAGGCACAGGCTAGGCACAGGCTAGGCACAGGCTAGGCACTGGCTAGACACAGGCTAGGCACAGGCTAGGCACAGGCTAGGCACAGGCTAGACACAGGCTAGACACAGGCTAGACACCGGCTAGACACAGACTAGACACAGGCTAGACAGAGGCTTTACACTGGCTAGGCACAGGCTAGACACAGGCTAGGCACAGGCTAGACAAAGGCTAGACACTGGCTAGGCACACGCTATGCACATGCCTGTCTCAGGCTAGGCACAGGCTAGACACAGGCTAGACACTGGCTAGGCACAGGCTATGCACATGCCAGTCACAGGCAAGGCACAGGCTAGACACAGGCTAGACACAGGCTAGACACAGGCTAGACACAGGCCAGGCTAGACACAGGCTATGCACAGGCTAGACAAAGGCTAGACACTGGCTAGGCACAGGCTAGGCACTGGCTAGACACTGGCTAGGCACTGGCTAGGCACACGCTATGCACATGCCTGTCTCAGGCAAGGCACAGGCTAGACACTGGCTAGGCACAGGCTATGCACATGCCAGTCACAGGCAAGGCACAGGCTAAACACAGGCTAGACACAGGCTAGACACAGGCTTGGCACAGGCTAGACACAGGCTAGACACTGGCTAGGCACAGGCTAGACACAGGCTAGACACTGGCTAGGCACAGGCTATGCACATGCCAGTCACAGGCAAGGCACAGGCTAGACACAGGCTAGACACAGGCTAACAGGCTAGGCACAGGCTAGGCACAGGCTAGGCACAGGCTAGGCACAGGCTAGGCACAGGCTAGGCCATAGGCACAGGCTAGGCACAGGCTAGGCACAGGCTAGACACAGGCTAGGCACAGGCTATGCACATGCCAGTCACTGGCAAGGCACAGGCTAGACACAGGCTAGACACTGGCTAGGCACAGGCTATGCACATGCCAGTCACATGCATGTCACAGGCAAGGCACAGGCTAGACACAGGCTAGACACTGGCTAGGCACAGGCTAGACACAGGCTAGACACAGGCTAGACACAGGCTAGACACAGGCTAGACACAGGCTAGACACAGGCTAGACACAGGCTAGACACAGGCTAGACACAGGCTAGACACAGGCTAGACACAGGCTAGACACAGGCTAGACACAGGCTAGACACAGGCTAGACACAGGCTAGACACAGGCTAGACACAGGCTAGACACAGGCTGGACACAGGCTAGACACAGGCTAGACACAGGCTGGACACAGGCTAGACACAGGCTAGACACAGGCTAGACACAGGCTAGACACAGGCTAGACACAGGCTAGACACAGGCTAGACACAGGCTAGACACAGGCTAGACACAGGCTAGACACAGGCTAGGCACAGGCTAGACACAAGCTAGACACAGGCTAGACACAAGCTAGACACAGGCTAGACACAGGCTAGACACAGGCTAGAAACAGGCTAGACACAGGCTTGACACAGGCTAGGCACAGGCTAGACAAAGGCTAGACACAGGCTAGACACAGGCTTGACACAGGCTAGACACAGGCTGGACACAGGCTAGACACAGGCTAGACACAGGCTAGACACAGGCTGGACACAGGCTAGACACAGGCTAGACACAGGCTAGACACTGGCTAGGCATAGGCCAGTCACAGGCTAGGCACAGGCTAGACACCGGCTAGACACCGGCTAGACACTGACTAGACACAGGCTAGACAGAGGCTATACACTGGCTAGGCACAGGCTAGACACAGGCTATGCACAGGCTAGACAAAGGCTAGACACTGGCTAGGCACAGGCTAGGCACTGGCTAGACACTGGCTAGGCACACGCTATGCACATGCCAGTCTCAGGCAAGGCACAGGATAGACACAGGCTAGACACTGGCTAGGCACAGGCTATGCACAGGCTAGGCACAGGCTAGGCACAGGCTAGGCACAGGCTAGGCACAGGCTAGGCACAGGCTAGGCACAGGCTAGGCACAGGCTAGGCACAGGCTAGGCACAGGCTAGACACTGGCTAGACACTGGCTAGGCACACGCTATGCACATGCCAGTCTCAGGCAAGGCACACGGCTAGACACAGGCTAGACACAGGCTAGCACAGAACACAGGCTAGACACAGGCTAGGCACAGGCTAGACACAGGCTAGACACTGGCTAGGCACAGGCTATGCACATGCCAGTCTCAGGCAAGGCACAGGCTAGACACAGGCTAGACACCGGCTAGACACAGGCTATGCACATGCCAGTCACAGGCAAGGCACAGCCTAGACAGAGGCTAGACACAGGCTAGACAAAGGCTAGACACTGGCTAGGCACAGGCTAGGCACTGGCTAGACACTGGCTAGGCACACGCTATGCACATGCCAGTCTCAGGCAAGGCACAGGCTAGACACAGGCTAGACACTGGCTAGGCACAGGCTATGCACATGCCAGTCACAGGCAAGGCACAGGCTAGACACAGGCTAGACACAGGCTAGGCACAGGCTAGACACAGGCTAGACACTGGCTAGGCACAGGCTATGACACAGGCTAGGCACTGGCTAGACACTGGCTAGGCACAGGCTATGCACAGGCTAGGCACTGGCTAGACACTGGCTAGGCACACGCTATGCACATGCCAGTCTCAGGCAAGGCACAGGCTAGACACAGGCTAGACACAGGCTAGACACTGGCTAGGCACAGGCTATGCACATGCCAGTCACAGGCAAGGCACAGGCTAGACGTAGGCTAGACACAGGCTAGGCACAGGCTAGACACAGGCTAGACACTGGCTAGGCACAGGCTAGGCACAGGCTAGGCACAGGCTAGGCACTGGCTAGACACTGGCTAGGCACAGGCCAGACACAGGCTAGGCACAGGCTAGGCACAGGCTAGACACAGGCTAGACACCGGCTAAACACAGACTAGACACAGGCTAGACAGAGGCTTTACACTGGCTAGGCACAGGCTAGACACAGGCTATGCACAGGCTAGACACAGGCTAGACACAGGCTAGGCACAGGCTAGGCACTGGCTAGACACTGGCTAGGCACAGGCTATGCACATGCCTGTCACAGGCAAGGCACAGGCTAGACACAGGCTAGACACTGGCTAGGCACAGGCCAGTCACAGGCTAGGCACAGGCTAGGCACAGGCTAGACACAGGCTAGACACAGGCTAGACAGAGGCTAGACACTGGCTAGGCACAGGCTAGGCATTGGCTAGACACTGGCTAGGCACACGCTATGCACATGCCTGTCTCAGGCAAGGCACAGGCTAGACACAGGCTAGACACTGGCTAGGCACAGGCTATGCACATGCCAGTCTCAGGCAAGGCACAGGCTAGACACAGGCTAGACACAGGCTAGACACTGGCTAGGCACAGGCTATGCACATGCCAGTCACAGGCAAGGCACAGGCTAGACGTAGGCTAGACACAGGCTAGGCACAGATTAGACACCGGCTAGATAGAGGCTATACACTGGCTAGGCACAGGCTAGACACAGGCTATGCACAGGCTAGACAAAGGCTAGACACTGGCTAGGCACAGGCTAGGCACTGGCTAGACACTGGCTAGGCACACGCTATGCACATGCCTGTCTCAGGCAAGGCACAGGCTAGACACTGGCTAGACACTGGCTAGGCACAGGCTATGCACATGCCAGTCACAGGCAAGGCACAGGCTAAACACAGGCTAGACACAGGCTAGACACAGGCTTGGCACAGGCTAGACACAGGCTAGACACTGGCTAGGCACAGGCTAGACACTGGCTAGGCACAGGCTAGACACTGGCTAGGCACAGGCTATGCACATGCCAGTCACAGGCAAGGCACAGGCTAGATACAGGCTAGACACTGGTAAGGCACAGGCTATGCACATGCCAGTCACAGGCAAGGCACAGGCTAGACACAGGCTAGACACAGGCTAGGGACTGGCTAGACACTGGCTAGGCACACGCTATGCACATGCCAGTCTCTGGCAAGGCACAGGCTAGACACTGGCTAGGCACACGCTATGCACATGCCAGTCTCAGGCAAGGCACAGGCTAGACACAGGCTAAACACTGGCTAGGCACAGGCTATGCACATGCCAGTCTCAGGCAAGGCACAGGCTAGACACAGGCTAGACACAGGCTAGGCACAGGCTAGGCTCAGGCTAGGCACAGGCTAGGCACAGGCTAGGCACAGGCTAGGCACAGGCTAGGCACAGGCTAGGCACAGGCTAGGCACAGGCTAGGCACAGGCTAGGCACAGGCTAGACACAGGCTAGACACTGGCTAGGCACAGGCTATGCACATGCCAGTCACTGGCAAGGCACAGGCTAGACACAGGCTAGACACTGGCTAGGCACAGGCTATGCACATGCCAGTCACATGCATGTCACAGGCAAGGCACAGGCTAGACACAGGCTAGACACTGGCTAGGCACAGGCTAGACACAGGCTAGACACAGGCTAGACACAGGCTAGACACAGGCTAGACACAGGCTAGACACAGGCTAAACACAGGCTAGACACAGGCTAGGCACAGGCTAGACACAGGCTAGACACAGGCTAGACACTGGCTAGGCACAGGCTATGCACATGCCAGTCACTGGCAAGGCACAGGCTAGACACAGGCTAGACACAGGCTAGGCACAGGCTATGCACATGCCAGTCACATGCATGTCACAGGCAAGGCACAGGCTAGACACAGGCTAGACACTGGCTAGGCACAGGCTAGACACAGGCTAGACACAGGCTAGACACAGGCTAGACACAGGCTAGACACAGGCTAGACACAGGCTAGACACAGGCTAGACACAGGCTAGACACAGGCTAGACACAGGCTAGACACAGGCTAGGCACAGGCTAGGCACAGGCTAGACACAGGCTAGACACAGGCTAGACACAGGCTAGACACCGGCTAGACACAGGCTAGACACAGCCTAGACAGAGGCTATACACTGGCTAGGCACAGGCTAGACACAGGCTATGCACAGGCTAGACAAAGGCTAGACACTGGCTAGACACAGGCTAGGCAGCACTGGCTAGACACTGGCTAGGCACACCTATGCACATGCCAGTCTCAGGCAAGGCACAGGCTAGACACAGGCTAGACACTGGCTAGGCACAGGCTATGCACATGCCAGTCACAGGCAAGGCACAGGCTAGACACAGGCTAGGCACAGGCTAGACACAGGCTAGACACTGGCTAGGCACAGGCTAGGCACAGGCTAGGCACAGGCTAGGCACTGGCTAGACACTGGCTAGGCACACGCTATGCACATGCCAGTCTCAGGCAAGGCACAGGCTAGACACAGGCTAGACACTGGCTAGGCACAGGCTATGCACATGCCAGTCACAGGCAAAGCACAGGCTAGACACAGGCTAGACACAGGCTAGACACAGGCTAGGCACAGGCAAGACACAGGCTAGACACTGGCTAGGCACAGGCTATGCACATGCCAGTCACAGGCAAGGCACAGGCAAGGCACAGGCTAGACACAGGCTAGACACAGGCTAGGCACAGGCTAGGCACAGGCTAGGCACAGGCTAGGCACTGGCTAGACACTGGCTAGGCACAGGCCAGACACAGGCTAGGCACAGGCTAGGCACAGGCTAGACACCGGCTAGACACCGGCTAGACACAGACTAGACACAGGCTAGACAGAGGCTTTACACTGGCTAGGCACAGGCTAGACACAGGCTATGCACAGGCTAGACACAGGCTAGACACTGGCTAGGCACTGGCTAGACACTGGCTAGGCACACGCTATGCACATGCCTGTCTCAGGCTAGGCACAGGCTAGACACAGGCTAGACACTGGCTAGGCACAGGCTATGCACATGCCAGTCACAGGCAAGGCACAGGCTAGACACAGGCTAGACACAGGCTAGACACTGGCTAGGCACAGGCTATGCACAGGCTAGACACAGGCTAGACACTGGCTAGACACTGGCTAGGCACACGCTATGCACATGCCTGTCTCAGGCAAGGCACAGGCTAGACACTGGCTAGGCACAGGCTATGCACATGCCAGTCACAGGCAAGGCACAGGCTAAACACAGGCTAGACACAGGCTAGACACAGGCTTGGCACAGGCTAGACACAGGCTAGACACTGGCTAGGCACAGGCTAGACACAGGCTAGACACTGGCTAGGCACAGGCTATGCACATGCCAGTCTCAGGCAAGGCACAGGCTAGACACAGGCTAGACACTGGTAAGGCACAGGCTATGCACATGCCAGTCACAGGCAAGGCACAGGCTAGACACAGGCTAGACACAGGCTAGGCACTGGCTAGACACTGGCTAGGCACACGCTATGCACATGCCAGTCTCTGGCAAGGCACAGGCTAGACACTGGCTAGGCACACGCTATGCATATGCCAGTCTCAGGCAAGGCACAGGCTAGACACAGGCTAAACACTGGCTAGGCACAGGCTATGCACATGCCAGTCTCTGGCAAGGCACAGGCTAGACACAGGCTAGACACAGGCTAGGCACAGGCTAGGCACAGGCTAGGCACAGGCTAGGCACAGGCTAGGCACAGGCTAGGCACAGGCTAGGCACAGGCTAGACACAGGCTAGACACTGGCTAGGCACAGGCTATGCACATGCCAGTCACTGGCAAGGCACAGGCTAGACACAGGCTAAACACTGGCTAGGCACAGGCTAGACACAGGCTAGACACAGGCTAGACACAGGCTAGACACAAGCTAGACACAGGCTAGACACAGGCTAGACACAGGCTAGAAACAGGCTAGACACAGGCTAGACACAGGCTAGGCACAGGCTAGACAAAGGCTAGACACAGGCTAGACACAGGCTATACACAGGCTAGACACAGGCTAGACACAGGCTAGACACAGGCTAGACACAGGCTAGACACAGGCTAGACACAGGCTAGACACAGGCTAGACACAGGCTAGACACAGGCTAGACACAGGCTAGGCACAGGCTAGACAAAGGCTAGACACAGGCTAGACAAAGGCTAGACACAGGCTAGACACAGGCTTGACACAGGCTAGACACAGGCTGGACACAGGCTAGACAAAGGCTAGACACAGGCTAGACACAGGCTAGACACAGGCTGGACACAGGCTAGACACAGGCTAGACACAGGCTAGGCATAGGCCAGTCACAGGCTAGGCACAGGCTAGGCACAGGCTAGACACCGGCTAGACACCGGCTAGACACTGACTAGACACAGGCTAGACAGAGGCTATACACTGGCTAGGCACAGGCTAGACACAGGCTATGCACAGGCTAGACAAAGGCTAGACACTGGCTAGGCACAGGCTAGGCACTGGCTAGACACTGGCTAGGCACACGCTATGCACATGCCAGTCTCAGGCAAGGCACAGGATAGACACTGGCTAGGCACAGGCTATGCACATGCCAGTCACAGGCAAGGCACAGGCTAGACACAGGCTAGGCACAGGCTAGACACAGGCTAGACACTGGCTAGGCACAGGCTAGGCACAGGCTAGGCACAGGCTAAACACAGGCTAGGCACTGGCTAGACACTGGCTAGGCACACGCTATGCACATGCCAGTCTCAGGCAAGGCACAGGCTAGACACAGGCTAGACACAGGCTAGGCACAGGCTAGACACTGGCTAGGCACAGGCTATGCACATGCCAGTCACAGGCAAGGCACACGGCTAGACATAGGCTAGACACAGGCTAGGCACAGGCTAGACACAGGCTAGACACTGGCTAGGCACAGGCTATGCACAGGCTATGCACATGCCAGTCTCAGGCAAGGCACAGGCTAGACACAGGCTATGCACATGCCAGTCACAGGCAAGGCATAGCCTAGACAGAGGCTAGACACAGGCTAGACAAAGGCTAGACACTGGCTAGGCACAGGCTAGGCACTGGCTAGACACTGGCTAGGCACACGCTATGCACATGCCAGTCTCAGGCAAGGCACAGGCTAGACACAGGCTAGACACTGGCTAGGCACAGGCTATGCACATGCCAGTCACAGGCAAGGCACAGGCTAGACACAGGCTAGACACAGGCTGGGCACAGGCTAGACACAGGCTAGACACTGGCTAAGCACAGGCTATGCACAGGCTAGGCACTGGCTAGACACTGGCTAGGCACATGCTATGCACATGCCAGTCTCAGGCAAGGCACAGGCTAGACACAGGCTAGACACAGGCTAGACACTGGCTAGGCACAGGCTATGCACATGCCAGTCACAGGCAAGGCACAGGCTAGACGTAGGCTAGACACAGGCTAGGCACAGGCTAGACACAGGCTAGACACTGGCTAGGCACAGGCTAGGCACTGGCTAGACACTGGCTAGGCACACGCTATGCACATGCCAGTCTCAGGCAAGGCACAGGCTAGACACAGGCTAGACACAGGCTAGACACAGGCTAGACACTGGCTAGGCACAGGCTATGCACATGCCAGTCACAGGCAAGGCACAGGCTAGACACAGGCTAGACACAGGCTAGGCACAGGCAAGACACAGGCTAGACACTGGCTAGGCACAGGCTATGCACATGCCAGTCACAGGCAAGGCACAGGCTAGACACAGGCTAGACACAGGCTAGGCACAGGCTAGGCACAGGCTAGGCACAGGCTAGGCACTGGCTAGACACCGGCTAGGCACAGGCCAGACACAGGCTAGGCACAGGCTAGGCACAGGCTAGGCACAGGCTAGGCACAGGCTAGGCACCGGCTAGACACCGGCTAGACACAGACTAGACACAGGCTAGACAGAGGCTTTACACTGGCTAGGCACAGGCTAGACACAGGCAAGGCACAGGCTAGACAAAGGCTAGACACTGGCTAGGCACAGGCTAGGCACTGGCTAGACACTGGCTAGGCACACGCTATGCACATGCCTGTCTCAGGCTAGGCACAGGCTAGACACAGGCTAGACACTGGCTAGGCACAGGCTATGCACATGCCAGTCACAGGCAAGGCACAGGCTAGACACAGGCTAGACACTGGCTAGGTACAGGCCAGTCACTGGCTAGGCACAGGCCAGTCACAGGCTAGGCACAGGCTAGGCACAGGCTATGCACATGCCAGTCACAGGCAAGGCACAGGCTAGGCACAGGCTAGACACTGGCTAGGCACAGGCTAGGCACTGGCTAGACACTGGCTAGGCACACGCTATGCACATGCCTGTCTCAGGCAAGGCACAGGCTAGACACTGGCTAGGCACAGGCTATGCACATGCCAGTCACAGGCAAGGCACAGGCTAAACACAGGCTAGACACAGGCTAGACACAGGCTTGGCACAGGCTAGACACAGGCTAGACACTGGCTAGACACAGGCTAGGCACAGGCTAGACACTGGCTAGGCACAGGCTAGACACAGGCTAGACACTGGCTAGGCACAGGCTATGCACATGCCAGTCTCAGGCAAGGCACAGGCTAGACACAGGCTAGACACTGGTAAGGCACAGGGTATGCACATGCCAGTCACAGGCAAGGCACAGGCTAGACACAGGCTAGACACAGGCTAGACACAGGCTAGGCACTGGCTAGACACTGGCTAGGCACACGCTATGCACATGCCAGTCTCTGGCAAGGCACAGGCTAGACACTGGCTAGGCACACGCTATGCACATGCCAGTCTCAGGCAAGGCACAGGCTAGACACAGGCTAAACACTGGCTAGGCACAGGCTATGCACATGCCAGTCTCAGGCAAGGCACAGGCTAGACACAGGCTAGACACAGGCTAGGCACAGGCTAGGCACAGGCTAGGCACAGGCTAGGCACAGGCTAGGCACAGGCTAGGCACAGGCTAGGCACAGGCTAGGCACAGGCTAGGCACAGGCTAGGCACAGGCTAGGCACAGGCTAGACACAGGCTATGCACATGCCAGTCACTGGCAAGGCACAGGCTAGACACAGGCTAGACACTGGCTAGACACAGGCTAGACACTGGCTAGGCACAGGCTAGGCACAGGCTAGACACAGGCTAGACACAGGCAAGACACAGGCTAGACACAGGCTAGACACAGGCTAGACACAGGCTAGACACAGGCTAGACACAGGCTAGACACAGGCTAGGCACAGGCTAGACAAAGGCTAGACACAGGCTAGACACAGGCTAGACACAGGCTAGACACAGGCTGGACACAGGCTAGACAAAGGCTAGACACAGGCTAGACACAGGCTGGACACAGGCTAGACACAGGCTAGACACAGGCTGGACACAGGCTAGGCATAGGCCAGTCACAGGCTAGGCACAGGCTAGGCACAGGCTAGACACCGGCTAGACACCGGCTAGACACTGACTAGACACAGGCTAGACAGAGGCTATACACTGGCTAGGCACAGGCTAGACACAGGCTATGCACAGGCTAGACAAAGGCTAGACACTGGCTAGGCACAGGCTAGGCACTGGCTAGACACTGGCTAGGCACACGCTATGCACATGCCAGTCTCAGGCAAGGCACAGGATAAACACAGGCTAGACACTGGCTAGGCACAGGCTATGCACATGCCAGTCACAGGCAAGGCACAGGCTAGACACAGGCTAGGCACAGGCTAGACACAGGCTAGACACTGTCTAGGCACAGGCTAGGCACAGGCTAGGCACAGGCTAAACACAGGCTAGGCACTGGCTAGACACTGGCTAGGCACACGCTATGCACATGCCAGTCTCAGGCAAGGCACAGGCTAGACACAGGCTAGACACAGGCTAGACACAGGCTAGACACTGGCTAGGCACAGGCTATGCACATGCCAGTCACAGGCAAGGCACAGGCTAGACAAAGGCTAGACACTGGCTAGGCACAGGCTAGGCACTGGCTAGACACTGGCTAGGCACACGCTATGCACATGCCAGTCTCAGGCTATGCACAGGCTAGGCACTGGCTAGACACTGGCTAGGCACACGCTATGCACATGCCAGTCTCAGGCAAGGCACAGGCTAGACACAGGCTAGACACAGGCTAGACACTGGCTAGGCACAGGCTATGCACATGCCAGTCACAGGCAAGGCACAGGCTAGACGTAGGCTAGACACAGGCTAGGCACAGGCTAGACACAGGCTAGACACTGGCTAGGCACAGGCTAGGCACTGGCTAGACACTGGCTAGGCACACGCTATGCACATGCCAGTCTCAGGCAAGGCACAGGCTAGACACAGGCTAGACACAGGCTAGACACTGGCTAGGCACAGGCTATGCACATGCCAGTCACAGGCAAGGCACAGGCTAGACACAGGCTAGACACAGGCTAGGCACAGGCAAGACACAGGCTAGACACTGGCTAGGCACAGGCTATGCACATGCCAG
This sequence comes from Zaprionus indianus, assembly GCA_018904595.1. Taxonomy (NCBI): domain Eukaryota; kingdom Metazoa; phylum Arthropoda; class Insecta; order Diptera; family Drosophilidae; genus Zaprionus; species Zaprionus indianus. The sequence continues at coordinate 45,164 of JAEIHA010001007.1, read as the reverse complement.
TCACAGGCAAGGTACAGGCAAGGTACAGGCTAGACACAGGCTAGACACAGGCTAGGCACAGGCTAGGCACAGGCTAGGCACAGGCTAGGCACTGGCTAGACACCGGCTAGGCACAGGCCAGACACAGGCTAGGCACAGGCTAGGCACAGGCTAGACACCGGCTAGACACCGGCTAGACACAGACTAGACACAGGCTAGACAGAGGCTTTACACTGGCTAGACACAGGCTAGACACAGGCTATGCACAGGCTAGACAAAGGCTAGACACTGGCTAGGCACAAGCTAGGCACTGGCTAGACACTGGCTAGGCACACGCTATGCACATGCCTGTCTCAGGCTAGGCACAGGCTAGACACAGGCTAGACACTGGCTAGGCACAGGCTATGCACATGCCAGTCACAGGCAAGGCACAGGCTAGACACAGGCTAGACACTGGCTAGGCACAGGCCAGTCACAGGCTAGGCACAGGCTAGGCACAGGCTAGACACAGGCTAGACACCGGCTAGACAGAGGCTAGACAGAGGCTATACACTGGCTAGGCACAGGCTAGACACAGGCTATGCACAGGCTAGACAAAGGCTAGATACTGGCTAGGCACAGGCTAGGCATTGGCTAGACACTGGCTAGGCACACGCTATGCACATGCCTGTCTCAGGCAAGGCACAGGCTAGACACAGGCTAGACACTGGCTAGGCACAGGCTATGCACATGCCAGTCACAGGCAAGGCACAGGCTAGGCACAGGCTAGACACTGGCTAGGCACAGGCTATGCACATGCCAGTCACAGGCAAGGCACAGGCTAAACACAGGCTAGACACAGGCTAGACACAGGCTTGGCACAGGCTAGACACAGGCTAGACACTGGCTAGGCACAGGCTAGACACTGGCTAGGCACAGGCTAGACACAGGCTAGACACTGGCTAGGCACAGGCTATGCACATGCGAGTCACAGGCAAGGCACAGGCTAGACACAGGCTAGACACTGGTAAGGCACAGGCTATGCACATGCCAGTCACAGGCAAGGCACAGGCTAGACACAGGCTAGACACAGGCTAGACACAGGCTAGGCACTGGCTAGACACTGGCTAGGCACACGCTATGCACATGCCAGTCTCTGGCAAGGCACAGGCTAGACACTGGCTAGGCACACGCTATGCACATGCCAGTCTCAGGCAAGGCACAGGCTAGACACAGGCTAAACACTGGCTAGGCACAGGCTATGCACATGCCAGTCTCAGGCAAGGCACAGGCTAGACACAGGCTAGACACAGGCTAGGCACAGGCTAGGCACAGGCTAGGCACAGGCTAGGCACAGGCTAGGCACAGGCTAGGCACAGGCTAGGCACAGGCTAGGCACAGGCTAGGCACAGGCTAGGCACAGGCTAGACACAGGCTAGACACTGGCTAGGCACAGGCTATGCACATGCCAGTCACTGGCAAGGCGCAGGCTAGACACAGGCTAGACACTGGCTAGGCACAGGCTATGCACATGCCAGTCACATGCATGTCACAGGCAAGGCACAGGCTAGACACAGGCTAGACACTGGCTAGGCACAGGCTAGACACAGGCTAGACACAGGCTAGACACAGGCTAGACACAGGCTAGACACAGGCTAGACACAGGCTAGACACAGGCTAGACACAGGCTAGACACAGGCTAGACACAGGCTAGACACAGGCTAGGCACAGGCTAGACACAGGCTAGACACAGGCTAGACACAGGCTAGACACAGGCTAGACACAGGCTAGACACAGGCTAGAAACAGGCTAGAAATAGGCTAGACACAGGCTAGGCACAGGCTAGACAAAGGCTAGACACAGGCTAGACACAGGCTTGACACAGGCTAGACACAGGCTGGACACAGGCTAGACACAGGCTAGACACAGGCTAGACACAGGCTGGACACAGGCTAGACACAGGCTAGACACAGGCTAGACACAGGCTAGACACTGACTAGACACAGGCTAGACAGAGGCTATACACTGGCTAGGCACAGGCTAGACACAGGCTATGTATGCACAGGCTAGACAAAGGCTAGACACTGGCTAGGCACAGGCTAAGCACTGGCTAGACACTGGCTAGGCACACGCTATGCACATGCCAGTCTCAGGCAAGGCACAGGATAGACACAGGCTAGACACTGGCTAGGCACAGGCTATGCACATGCCAGTCACAGGCAAGGCACAGGCTAGACACAGGCAAGGCACAGGCTAGACACAGGCTAGACACAGGCTATGCACATGCCAGTCACAGGCAAGGCACAGCCTAGACAGAGGCTAGACACAGGCTAGACAAAGGCTAGACACTGGCTAGGCACAGGCTAGGCACTGGCTAGACACTGGCTAGGCACACGCTATGCACATGGCAGTCTCAGGCAAGGCACAGGCTAGACAGAGGCTAGACACTGGCTAGGCACAGGCTATGCACATGCCAGTCACAGGCAAGGCACAGGCTAGACACAGGCTAGACACAGGCTAGGCACAGGCTAGACACAGGCTAGACACTGGCTAGGCACAGGCTATGCACAGGCTAGGCACCGGCTAGACACTGGCTAGGCACACGCTATGCACATGCCAGTCTCAGGCAAGGCACAGGCTAAACACAGGCTAGACACAGGCTAGACACTGGCTAGGCACAGGCTATGCACATGCCAGTCACAGGCAAGGCACAGGCTAGACATAGGCTAGACACAGGCTAGGCACAGGCTAGAGACAGGCTAGACACGGGCTAGGCACAGGCTATGCACATGCCAGTCTCAGGCAAGGCACAGGCTAGACACAGGCTAGACACTGGCTAGGCACACGCTATGCACATGCCAGTCTCAGGCAAGGCACAGGCTAGACACAGGCTAGACACTGGCTAGGCACAGGCTATGCACATGCCAGTCACAGGCAAGGCACAGGCTAGACACAGGCTAGACACTGGTAAGGCACAGGCTATGCACATGCCAGTCACAGGCAAGGCACAGGCTAGACACAGGCTAGACACAGGCTAGACACAGGCTAGACACAGGCTTGGCACAGGCTAGACACAGGCTAGACACTGGCTAGGCACAGGCTAGACACTGGCTAGGCACAGGCTAGACACAGGCTAGACACTGGCTAGGCACAGGCTAGACACTGGCTAGGCACAGGCTATGCACATGCCAGTCACAGGCAAGGCACAGGCTAGACACAGGCTAGACACTGGTAAGGCACAGGCTATGCACATGCCAGTCACAGGCAAGGCACAGGCTAGACACAGGCTAGACACAGGCTAGACACAGGCTAGACACTGGCTAGGCACAGGCTAGGCACTGGCTAGACACTGGCTAGGCACACGCTATGCACATGCCAGTCTCAGGCGAGGCACAGGCTAGACACAGGCTAGACACTGGCTAGGCACAGGCTATGCACATGCCAGTCACAGGCAAGGCACAGGCTAGACACAGGCTAGACACAGGCTAGGCACAGGCTAGACACAGGCTAGACACTGGCTAGGCACAGGCTATGCAAATGCCAGTCACAGGCAAGGCACAGGCTAGACACAGGCTAGACACAGGCTAGGCACAGGCTAGTCACAGGCTAGGCACTGGCTAGACACTGGCTAGGCACAGGCCAGTCACAGGCTAGGCACAGGCTAGGCACAGGCTAGACACCGCCTAGACAACGGCTAGACACAGACTAGACACAGGCTAGACAGAGGCTTTACACTGGCTAGGCACAGGCTAGACACAGGCTATGCACAGGCTAGACAAAGGCTAGACACTGGCTAGGCACAGGCTAGGCACTGACTAGACACTGGCTAGGCACAGGCTAGACACTGGATTGGCACAGACTAGACACTGGCTAAGCACAGGCTAGACACAAGCTAGAAACTGGCTAGGCACAGGCTACACACAGGCTAGACACTGGCTGGGCACAGGCTAGACACTGGCTAGGCACAGGCTAGGCACAGGCTAGACAAAGGCTGCACTGGCCAGGCACAGGCTAGGCACATGCCTGTCTCAGGCAAGGCACAGGCTAGACACAGGCTAGACACAGGCTAGACACTGGTAAGGCACAGGCTATGCACATGCCAGTCACAGGCAAGGCACAGGCTAGACACAGGCTAGACACAGGCTAGACACAGGCTAGACACAGGCTAGGCACAGGCTAGACACAGGCTAGACACTGGCTAGGCACAGGCTAGACACTGGCTAGGCACAGGCTAGACACAGGCTAGACACTGGCTAGGCACAGGCTAGACACTGGCTAGGCACAGGCTATGCACATGCCTGTCTCAGGCAAGGCACAGGCTAGACACAGGCTAGACACTGGTAAGGCACAGGCTATGCACATGCCAGTCACAGGCAAGGCACAGGCTAGACACAGGCTAGACACAGGCTAGACACAGGCTAGACACTGGCTAGGCACAGGCTAGGCACAGGCTAGACACTGGCTAGGCACACGCTATGCACATGCCAGTCTCAGGCGAGGCACAGGCTAGACACAGGCTAGACACTGGCTAGGCACAGGCTATGCACATGCCAGTCTCAGGCAAGGCACAGGCTAGACACAGGCTAGACACAGGCTAGGCACAGGCTAGACACAGGCTAGACACTGGCTAGGCACAGGCTATGCAAATGCCAGTCACAGGCAAGGCACAGGCTAGACACAGGCTAGACACAGGCTAGGCACAGGCTAGTCACAGGCTAGGCACTGGCTAGACACTGGCTAGGCACAGGCCAGTCACAGGCTAGGCACAGGCTAGGCACAGGCTAGGCACAGGCTAGACACCGCCTAGACAACGGCTAGACACAGACTAGACACAGGCTAGACAGAGGCTTTACACTGGCTAGGCACAGGCTAGACACAGGCTATGCACAGGCTAGACAAAGGCTAGACACTGGCTAGGCACAGGCTAGGCACTGACTAGACACTGGCTAGGCACAGGCTAGACACTGGATTGGCACAGACTAGACACTGGCTAAGCACAGGCTAGACACAAGCTAGAAACTGGCTAGGCACAGGCTACACACAGGCTAGTCACTGGCTGGGCACAGGCTAGACACTGGCTAGGCACAGGCTAGGCACAGGCTAGACAAAGGCTGCACTGGCCAGGCACAGGCTAGGCACATGCCTGTCTCAGGCAAGGCACAGGCTAGACACAGGCTAGACACTGGCTAGGCACAGGCTATGCACATGCCAGTCACAGGCAAGGCACAGGCTAGACACAGGCTAGACACTGGCTAGGCACAGGCCAGTCACAGGCTAGGCTCAGGCTAGCCACAGGCTAGACACAGGCTAGACACCGGCTAGACAGAGGCTATACACTGGCTAGGCGCAGGCTAGACACAGGCTATGCACAGGCTAGACAAAGGCTAGACACTGGCTAGGCACAGGCTAGGCACTGGCTAGACACTGGCTAGGCACACGCTATGCACATGCCTGTCTCAGGCAAGGCACAGGCTAGACACAGGCTAGACACTGGCTAGGCACAGGCTATGCACATGCCAGTCACAGGCAAGGCACAGGCTAGGCACAGGCTAGACACCGGCTAGACACAGATTAGACACAGGCTAGACAGAGGCTATACACTGGCTAGGCACAAGCTAGACACAGGCTATGCACAGGCTACACAAAGGCTAGACACTGGCTAGGCACAGGCTAGGCACTGGCTAGACACTGGCTAGGCACACGCTATGCACATGCCTGTCTCAGGCAAGGCACAGGCTAGACACAGGCTAGACACTGGCTAGGCACAGGCTATGCACATGCCAGTCACAGGCAAGGCACAGGCTAAACACAGGCTAGACACAGGCTTGGCACAGACTAGACACAGGCTAGACACTGGCTAGGCACAGGCTAGATACAGGCTAGACACTGGCTAGGCACAGGCTATGCACATGCCAGTCACAGGCAAGGCACAGGCTAGACACAGGCTAGACACTGGTAAGGCACAGGCTATGCACATGCCAGTCACAGGCAAGGCACAGGCTAGACACAGGCTAGACACAGGCTAGGCACTGGCTAGACACTGGCTAGGCACACGCTATGCACATGGCAGTCTCTGGCAAGGCACAGGCTAGACACTGGCTAGGCACACGCTATGCACATGCCAGTCTCAGGCAAGGCACAGGCTATGCACATGCCAGTCTCCGGCAAGGCACAGGCTAGACACAGGCTAGACACAGGCTAGGCACAGGCTAGGCACAGGCTAGGCACAGGCTAGACACAGGCTATGCACATGCCAGTCACAGGCAAGGCACAGGCTAGACACAGGCTAGACACAGGCTAGACAAAGGCTAGACACTGGCTAGGCACAGGCTAGGCACTGGCTAGACACTGGCTAGGCACACGCTATGCACATGCCAGTCTCAGGCAAGGCACAGGCTAGACACAGGCTAGACACTGGCTAGGCACAGGCTATGCAAATGCCAGTCACAGGCAAGGCACAGGCTAGACACAGGCTAGACACAGGCTAGGCACAGGCTAGGCACAGGCTAGGCACTGGCTAGACACTGGCTAGGCACAGGCCAGTCACAGGCTAGGCACAGGCTAGGCACAGGCTAGACACCGCCTAGACACCGGCTAGACACAGACTAGACACAGGCTAGACAGAGGCTTTACACTGGCTAGGCACAGGCTAGACACAGGCTAGACACAGGCTAGACACTGGCTAGGCACAGGCTATGCACATGCCAGTCACAGGCAAGGCACAGGCTAGACACAGGCTAGACACAGGCTAGGCACAGGCTAGAGACAGGCTAGACACTGGCTAGGCACAGGCTATGCACATGCCAGTCTCAGGCAAGGCACAGGCTAGACACAGGCTAGACACTGGCTAGGCACAGGCTATGCACATGCCAGTCTCAGGCAAGGCACAGGCTAGACACAGGCTAGACACTGGCTAGGCACAGGCTATGCACATGCCAGTCACAGGCAAGGCACAGGCTAGACACAGGCTAGACACTGGTAAGGCACAGGCTATGCACATGCCAGTCACAGGCAAGGCACAGGCAAGGCACAGGCTAGACACAGGCTAGACACAGGCTAGACACAGGCTTGGCACAGGCTAGACACAGGCTAGACACTGGCTAGGCACAGGCTAGACACTGGCTAGGCACAGGCTAGACACAGGCTAGACACTGGCTAGGCACAGGCTAGACACTGGCTAGGCACAGGCTATGCACATGCGAGTCACAGGCAAGGCACAGGCTAGACACTGGCTAGACACTGGCTAAGGCACAGGCTATGCACATGCCAGTCACAGGCAAGGCACAGGCTAGACACAGGCTAGACACAGGCTAGACACAGGCTAGACACTGGCTAGGCACAGGCTAGGCACTGGCTAGACACTGGCTAGGCACACGCTATGCACATGCCAGTCTCAGGCGAGGCACAGGCTAGACACAGGCTAGACACTGGCTAGGCACAGGCTATGCACATGCCAGTCACAGGCAAGGCACAGGCTAGACACAGGCTAGACACAGGCTAGGCACAGGCTAGACACAGGCTAAACACTGGCTAGGCACAGGCTATGCAAATGCCAGTCTCAGGCAAGGCACAGGCTAGACACAGGCTAGACACAGGCTAGGCACAGGCTAGGCACAGGCTAGGCACAGGCTAGACACAGGCTAGGCACAGGCCAGTCACAGGCTAGGCACAGGCTAGGCACAGGCTAGACACCGCCTAGACAACGGCTAGACACAGACTAGACACAGGCTAGACAGAGGCTTTACACTGGCTAGGCACAGGCTAGACACAGGCTATGCACAGGCTAGACAAAGGCTAGACACTGGCTAGGCACAGGCTAGGCACTGACTAGACACTGGCTAGGCACAGGCTAGACACTGGATTGGCACAGACTAGACACTGGCTAAGCACAGGCTAGACACAAGCTAGAAACTGGCTAGGCACAGGCTACACACAGGCTAGACACTGGCTGGGCACAGGCTAGACACTGGCTAGGCACAGGCTAGGCACAGGCTAGACAAAGGCTAGGCACTGGCCAGGCACAGGCTAGGCACATGCCTGTCTCAGGCAAGGCACAGGCTAGACACAGGCTAGACACTGGTAAGGCACAGGCTATGCACATGCCAGTCACAGGCAAGGCACAGGCTAGACACAGGCTAGACACAGGCTAGACACAGGCTAGACACAGGCTTGGCACAGGCTAGACACAGGCTAGACACTGGCTAGGCACAGGCTAGACACTGGCTAGGCACAGGCTAGACACAGGCTAGACACTGGCTAGGCACAGGCTAGACACTGGCTAGGCACAGGCTATGCACATGCGAGTCACAGGCAAGGCACAGGCTAGACACAGGCTAGACACTGGTAAGGCACAGGCTATGCACATGCCAGTCACAGGCAAGGCACAGGCTAGACACAGGCTAGACACAGGCTAGACAAAGGCTAGACACTGGCTAGGCACAGGCTAGGCACTGGCTAGACACTGGCTAGGCACACGCTATGCACATGCCAGTCTCAGGCGAGGCACAGGCTAGACACAGGCTAGACACTGGCTAGGCACAGGCTATGCACATGCCAGTCACAGGCAAGGCACAGGCTAGACACAGGCTAGACACAGGCTAGGCACAGGCTAGACACAGGCTAGACACTGGCTAGGCACAGGCTATGCAAATGCCAGTCACAGGCAAGGCACAGGCTAGACACAGGCTAGACACAGGCTAGGCACAGGCTAGTCACAGGCTAGGCACTGGCTAGACACTGGCTAGGCACAGGCCAGTCACAGGCTAGGCACAGGCTAGGCACAGGCTAGGCACAGGCTAGACACCGCCTAGACAACGGCTAGACACAGACTAGACACAGGCTAGACAGAGGCTTTACACTGGCTAGGCACAGGCTAGACACAGGCTATGCACAGGCTAGACAAAGGCTAGACACTGGCTAGGCACAGGCTAGGCACTGACTAGACACTGGCTAGGCACAGGCTAGACACTGGATTGGCACAGACTAGACACTGGCTAAGCACAGGCTAGACACAAGCTAGAAACTGGCTAGGCACAGGCTACACACAGGCTAGACACTGGCTGGGCACAGGCTAGACACTGGCTAGGCACAGGCTAGGCACAGGCTAGACAAAGGCTGCACTGGCCAGGCACAGGCTAGGCACATGCCTGTCTCAGGCAAGGCACAGGCTAGACACAGGCTAGACACTGGCTAGGCACAGGCTATGCACATGCCAGTCACAGGCAAGGCACAGGCTAGACACAGGCTAGACACTGGCTAGGCACAGGCCAGTCACAGGCTAGGCACAGGCTAGCCACAGGCTAGACACAGGCTAGACACCGGCTAGACAGAGGCTATACACTGGCTAGGCGCAGGCTAGACACAGGCTATGCACAGGCTAGACAAAGGCTAGACACTGGCTAGGCACAGGCTAGGCACTGGCTAGACACTGGCTAGGCACACGCTATGCACATGCCTGTCTCAGGCAAGGCACAGGCTAGACACAGGCTAGACACTGGCTAGGCACAGGCTATGCACATGCCAGTCACAGGCAAGGCACAGGCTAGGCACAGGCTAGACACCGGCTAGACACAGATTAGACACAGGCTAGACAGAGGCTATACACTGGCTAGGCACAAGCTAGACACAGGCTATGCACAGGCTACACAAAGGCTAGACACTGGCTAGGCACAGGCTAGGCACTGGCTAGACACTGGCTAGGCACACGCTATGCACATGCCTGTCTCAGGCAAGGCACAGGCTAGACACAGGCTAGACACTGGCTAGGCACAGGCTATGCACATGCCAGTCACAGGCAAGGCACAGGCTAAACACAGGCTAGACACAGGCTAGACACAGGCTTGGCACAGACTAGACACAGGCTAGACACTGGCTAGGCTAGGCACAGGCTAGATACAGGCTAGACACTGGCTAGGCACAGGCTATGCACATGCCAGTCACAGGCAAGGCACAGGCTAGACACAGGCTAGACACTGGTAAGGCACAGGCTATGCACATGCCAGTCACAGGCAAGGCACAGGCTAGACACAGGCTAGACACAGGCTAGGCACTGGCTAGACACTGGCTAGGCACACGCTATGCACATGGCAGTCTCTGGCAAGGCACAGGCTAGACACTGGCTAGGCACACGCTATGCACATGCCAGTCTCAGGCAAGGCACAGGCTATGCACATGCCAGTCTCCGGCAAGGCACAGGCTAGACACAGGCTAGACACAGGCTAGGCACAGGCTAGGCACAGGCTAGGCACAGGCTAGACACAGGCTATGCACATGCCAGTCACAGGCAAGGCACAGGCTAGACACAGGCTAGACACAGGCTAGACAAAGGCTAGACACTGGCTAGGCACAGGCTAGGCACTGGCTAGACACTGGCTAGGCACACGCTATGCACATGCCAGTCTCAGGCAAGGCACAGGCTAGACACAGGCTAGACACGAGCTAGGCACAGGCTATGCAAATGCCAGTCACAGGCAAGGCACAGGCTAGACACAGGCTAGACACAGGCTAGGCACAGGCTAGGCACAGGCTAGGCACAGGCTAGGCACAGGCTAGGCACTGGCTAGGCACTGGCTAGACACTGGCTAGGCACAGGCCAGTCACAGGCTAGGCACAGGCTAGGCACAGGCTAGACACCGCCTAGACACCGGCTAGACACAGACTAGACACAGGCTAGACAGAGGCTTTACACTGGCTAGGCACAGGCTAGACACAGGCTATGCACAGGCTAGACAAAGGCTAGACACTGGCTAGGCACAGGCTAGGCACTGGCTAGACACTGGCTAGGCACAGGCTAGACACTGGATTGGCACAGACTAGACACTGGCTAAGCACAGGCTAGACACAAGCTAGAAACTGGCTAGGCACAGGCTAGGCACTGGCTAGACACTGGCTAGGCACAGGCTAGACACTGGATTGGCACAGACTAGACACTGGCTAAGCACAGGCTAGACACAAGCTAGAAACTGGCTAGGCACAGGCTACACACAGGCTAGACACTGGCTGGGCACAGGCTAGACACTGGCTAGGCACAGGCTAGGCACAGGCTAGACAAAGGCTGCACTGGCCAGGCACAGGCTAGGCACATGCCTGTCTCAGGCAAGGCACAGGCTAGACACAGGCTAGACACTGGCTAGGCACAGGCTATGCACATGCCAGTCACAGGCAAGGCACAGGCTGGCTAGACACAGGCTAGACACTGGCTAGACACAGACTAGACACAGGCTAGACAGAGGCTTTACACTGGCTAGGCACAGGCTAGACACAGGCTATGCACAGGCTAGACAAAGGCTAGACAAAGGCTAGACACTGGCTAGGCACAGGCTAGGCACTGGCTAGACACTGGCTAGGCACAGGCTAGACACTGGATTGGCACAGACTAGACACTGGCTAAGCACAGGCTAGACACAAGCTAGAAACTGGCTAGGCACAGGCTAGACACTGGCTAGGCACAGGCTAGGCACAGGCTAGACACAGGCTAGACACTGGCTAGGCACAGGCTAGGCACATGCCTGTCTCAGGCAAGGCACAGGCTAGACACAGGCTAGACACTGGCTAGGCACAGGCTAGGCACAGGCTAGACACTGGCTAGGCACTGGCTAGGCACAGGCTAGACACCTAGACACCGGCTAGACACAGACTAGACACCGCCTAGACACCGGCTAGACACAGACTAGACACAGGCTAGACAGAGGCTTTACACTGGCTAGGCACAGGCTAGACACAGGCTATGCACAGGCTAGACAAAGGCTAGACACTGGCTAGGCACAGGCTAGGCACTGGCTAGACACTGGCTAGGCACAGGCTAGACACTGGATTGGCACAGACTAGACACTGGCTAAGCACAGGCTAGACACAAGCTAGAAACTGGCTAGGCACAGTCCAGTCACAGGCTAGGAACAGGCTAGCCACAGGCTAGACACAGGCTAGACACCGGCTAGACAGAGGCTATACACTGGCTAGGCGCAGGCTAGACACAGGCTAGACACTGGCTAGGCACACGCTATGCACATGCCAGTCTCAGGCGAGGCACAGGCTAGACACAGGCTAGACACTGGCTAGGCACAGGCTATGCACATGCCAGTCACAGGCAAGGCACAGGCTAGACACAGGCTAGACACAGGCTAGGCACAGGCTAGACACAGGCTAGACACTGGCTAGGCACAGGCTATGCAAATGCCAGTCACAGGCAAGGCACAGGCTAGACACAGGCTAGACACAGGCTAGGCACAGGCTAGGCACAGGCTAGGCACTGGCTAGAAACTGGCTAGGCACAGGCCAGTCACAGGCTAGGCACAGGCTAGGCACAGGCTAGACACCGCCTAGACAACGGCTAGACACAGACTAGACACAGGCTAGACAGAGGCTTTACACTGGCTAGGCACAGGCTAGACACAGGCTATGCACAGGCTAGACAAAGGCTAGACACTGGCTAGACAAAGGCTAGACACTGGCTAGGCACAGGCTAGGCACTGGCTAGACACTGGCTAGGCACAGGCTAGACACTGGATTGGCACAGACTAGACACTGGCTAAGCACAGGCTAGACACAAGCTAGAAACTGGCTAGGCACAGGCTACACACAGGCTAGACACTGGCTGGGCACAGGCTAGACACTGGCTAGGCACAGGCTAGGCACAGGCTAGACACTGGCCAGGCACAGGCTAGGCACATGCCTGTCTCAGGCAAGGCACAGGCTAGACCCAGGCTAGACCCTGGCTAGGCACAGGCTATGCAAATGCCAGTCACAGGCAAGGCACAGGCTAGACACAGGCTAGACACTGGCTAGGCACAGGCCAGTCACAGGCTAGGCACAGGCTAGCCACAGGCTAGACACAGGCTAGACACCGGCTAGACAGAGGCTATACTCTGGCTAGGCGCAGGCTAGACACAGGCTATGCACAGGCTAGACAAAGGCTAGGCACTGGCTAGACACTGGCTAGGCACAGGCTAGGCACTGGCTAGACACTGGCTAGGCACACGCTATGCACATGCCTGTCTCAGGCAAGGCACAGGCTAGACACAGGCTAGACACTGGCTAGGCACAGGCTATGCACATGCCAGTCACAGGCAAGGCACAGGCTAGGCACAGGCTAGACACCGGCTAGACACAGATTAGACACAGGCTAGACAGAGGCTATACACTGGCTAGGCACAGGCTAGACACAGGCTATGCACAGGCTACACAAAGGCTAGACACTGGCTAGGCACAGGCTAGGCACTGGCTAGACACTGGCTAGGCACACGCTATGCACATGCCAGTCTCAGGCAAGGCACAGGCTAGACACAGGCTAGACACGAGCTAGGAACAGGCTATGCAAATGCCAGTCACAGGCAAGGCACAGGCTAGACACATGCTAGTCACAGGCTAGGCACAGGCTAGGCACAGGCTAGGCACTGGCTAGACACCGCCAAGACACCGGCTAGACACAGACTAGACACAGGCTAGACAGAGGCTTTACACTGGCTAGGCACAGGCTAGACACAGGCTATGCACAGGCTAGACAAAGGCAAGGCACAGGCTATGCACATGCCAGTCTCCGGCAAGGCACAGGCTAGACACAGGCTAGACACAGGCTAGCCACAGGCTAGGCACAGGCTAGGCACAGGCTAGACACAGGCTATGCACATGCCAGTCACAGGCAAGGCACAGGCTAGACACAGGCTAGACACAGGCTAGACAAAGGCTAGACACTGGCTAGGCACAGGCTAGGCACTGGCTAGACACTGGCTAGGCACACGCTATGCACATGCCAGTCTCAGGCAAGGCACAGGCTAGACACAGTCTAGACACTGGCTAGGCACAGGCTATGCAAATGCCAGTCACAGGCAAGGCACAGGCTAGACACAGGCTAGACACAGGCTAGACACAGGCTAGGCACAGGCTAGGCACTAGGCACTGGCTAGACACTGGCTAGGCACAGGCCAGTCACAGGCTAGGCACAGGCTAGGCACAGGCTAGACACCGCCTAGACACCGGCTAGACACAGACTAGACACAGGCTAGACAGAGGCTTTACACTGGCTAGGCACAGGCTAGACACAGGCTATGCACAGGCTAGGCACTGGCTAGACACTGGCTAGGCACAGGCTAGATACTGGATTGGCACAGACTAGACACTGGCTAAGCACAGGCTAGACACAAGCTAGAAACTGGCTAGGCACAGGCTAGGCACTGGCTAGACACTGGCTAGGCACAGGCTAGACACTGGATTGGCACAGACTAGACACTGGCTAAGCACAGGCTAGACACAAGCTAGAAACTGGCTAGGCACAGGCTACACACAGGCTAGACACTGGCTGGGCACAGGCTAGACACTGGCTAGGCACAGGCTAGGCACAGGCTAGACAAAGGCTGCACTGGCCAGGCACAGGCTAGGCACATGCCTGTCTCAGGCAAGGCACAGGCTAGACACAGGCTAGACACTGGCTAGGCACAGGCTATGCACATGCCAGTCACAGACAAGGCACAGGCTAGACACAGGCTAGACACTGGCTAGACACAGACTAGACACAGGCTAGACAGAGGCTTTACACTGGCTAGGCACAGGCTAGACACAGGCTATGCACAGGCTAGACAAAGGCTAGACAAAGGCTAGACACTGGCTAGGCACAGGCTAGGCACTGGCTAGACACTGGCTAGGCACAGGCTAGACACTGGATTGGCACAGACTAGACACTGGCTAAGCACAGGCTAGACACAAGCTAGAAACTGGCTATGCACAGGCTACACACAGGCTAGACACTGGCTGGGCACAGGCTAGACACTGGCTAGGCACAGGCTAGGCACAGGCTAGACATAGGCTGCACTGGCCAGGCACAGGCTAGGCACATGCCTGTCTCAGGCAAGGCACTGGCTAGACACAGACTAGACACCGCCTAGACACCGGCTAGACACAGACTAGTCACAGGCTAGGCACTGGCTAGACACTGGCTAGGCACAGGCTAGACACCGCCTAGACACCGGCTAGACACAGACTAGACACCGCCTAGACACCGGCTAGACACAGACTAGACACAGGCTAGACAGAGGCTTTACACTGGCTAGGCACAGGCTAGACACAGGCTATGCACAGGCTAGACAAAGGCTAGACACTGGCTAGGCACAGGCTAGGCACTGGCTAGACACTGGCTAGGCACAGGCTAGACACTGGATTGGCACAGACTAGACACTGGCTAAGCACAGGCTAGACACAAGCTAGAAACTGGCTAGGCACAGGCCAGTCACAGGCTAGGAACAGGCTAGCCACAGGCTAGACACAGGCTAGACACTGGCTAGGCACACGCTATGCACATGCCAGTCTCAGGCGAGGCACAGGCTAGACACAGGCTAGACACTGGCTAGGCACAGGCTATGCACATGCCAGTCACAGGCAAGGCACAGGCTAGACACAGGCTAGACACAGGCTAGGCACAGGCTAGACACAGGCTAGACACTGGCTAGGCACAGGCTATGCAAATGCCAGTCACAGGCAAGGCACAGGCTAGACACAGGCTAGACACAGGCTAGGCACAGGCTAGGCACAGGCTAGGCACAGGCTAGGCACTGGCTAGACACTGGCTAGGCACAGGCCAGTCACAGGCTAGGCACAGGCTAGGCACAGGCTAGACACCGCCTAGACAACGGCTAGACACAGACTAGACACAGGCTAGACAGAGGCTTTACACTGGCTAGGCACAGGCTAGACACAGGCTATGCACAGGCTAGACAAAGGCTAGACACTGGCTAGACAAAGGCTAGACACTGGCTAGGCACAGGCTAGGCACTGGCTAGACACTGGCTAGGCACAGGCTAGACACTGGATTGGCACAGACTAGACACTGGCTAAGCACAGGCTAGACACAAGCTAGAAACTGGCTAGGCACAGGCTACACACAGGCTAGACACTGGCTGGGCACAGGCTAGACACTGGCTAGGCACAGGCTAGACAAAGGCTGCACTGGCCAGGCACAGGCTAGGCACATGCCTGTCTCAGGCAAGGCACAGGCTAGACACAGGCTAGACCCTGGCTAGGCACAGGCTATGCAAATGCCAGTCACAGGCAAGGCACAGGCTAGACACAGGCTAGACACTGGCTAGGAACAGGCCAGTCACAGGCTAGGCACAGGCTAGCCACAGGCTAGACACAGGCTAGACACCGGCTAGACAGAGGCTATACACTGGCTAGGCGCAGGCTAGACACAGGCTATGCACAGGCTAGACAAAGGCTAGACACTGGCTAGGCACAGGCTAGGCACTGGCTAGACACTGGCTAGGCACACGCTATGCACATGCCTGTCTCAGGCAAGGCACAGGCTAGACACAGGCTAGACACTGGCTAGGCACAGGCTATGCACATGCCAGTCACAGGCAAGGCACAGGCTAGGCACAGGCTAGACACCGGCTAGACACAGATTAGACACAGGCTAGACAGAGGCTATACACTGGCTAGGCACAGGCTAGACACAGGCTATGCACTGGCTACACAAAGGCTAGACACTGGCTAGGCACAGGCTAGGCACTGGCTAGACACTGGCTAGGCACACGCTATGCACATGCCAGTCTCAGGCAAGGCACAGGCTAGACACAGGCTAGACACTAAGCTAGGAACAGGCTATGCAAATGCCAGTCACAGGCAAGGCACAGGCTAGACACAGGCTAGACACAGGCTAGGCACAGGCTAGGCACAGGCTAGGCACTGGCTAGACACCGGCTAGACACCGGCTAGACACAGACTAGACACAGGCTAGACAGAGGCTTTACACTGGCTAGGCACAGGCTAGACACAGGCTATGCACAGGCTAGACAAAGGCTAGACACTGGCTAGGCACAGGCTAGGCACTGGCTAGACACTGGCTAGGCACAGGCTAGACACTGGATTGGCACAGACTAGACACTGGCTAAGCACAGGCTAGACACAAGCTAGAAACTGGCTATGCACAGGCTACACACAGGCTAGACACTGGCTGGGCACAGGCTAGACACTGGGTAGGCACAGGCTAGGCACAGGCTAGACATAGGCTGCACTGGCCAGGCACAGGCTAGGCACATGCCTGTCTCAGGCAAGGCACAGGCTAGACACAGGCTAGACACAGGCTAGACACAGGCTAGGCACAGGCTAGGCACAGGCAAGGCACTGGCAAGGCTAGACACTGGCTAGGCACAGGCTAGACACCGCCTAGACACCGGCTAGACACAGACTAGACACCGCCTAGACACCGGCTAGACACAGACTAGACACAGGCTAGACAGAGGCTTTACACTGGCTAGGCACAGGCTAGACACAGGCTATGCACAGGCTAGACAAAGGCTAGACACTGGCTAGGCACAGGCTAGGCACTGGCTAGACACTGGCTAGGCACAGGCTAGACACTGGATTGGCACAGACTAGACACTGGCTAAGCACAGGCTAGATACAAGCTAGAAACTGGCTAGGCACAGGCTACACACAGGCTAGACACTGGCTGGGCACAGGCTAGGCACAGGCTAGACAAAGGCTGCACTGGCCAGGCACATGCCTGTCTCAGGCAAGGCACAGGCTAGACACAGGCTAGACACTGGCTAGGCACAGGCTATGCACATGCCAGTCACAGGCAAGGCACAGGTTAGACACAGGCTAGACACTGGCTAGGCACAGGCCAGTCACAGGCTAGGCACAGGCTAGCCACAGGCTAGACACAGGCTAGACACCGGCTAGACAGAGGCTATACACTGGCTAGGCACAGGCTAGACACAGGCTAGACACTGGCTAGGCACACGCTATGCACATGCCAGTCTCAGGCGAGGCACAGGCTAGACACAGGCTAGACACTGGCTAGGCACAGGCTATGCACATGCCAGTCACAGGCAAGGCACAGGCTAGACACAGGCTAGACACAGGCTAGGCACAGGCTAGACACAGGCTAGACACTGGCTAGGCACAGGCTATGCAAATGCCAGTCACAGGCAAGGCACAGGCTAGACACAGGCTAGACACAGGCTAGGCACAGGCTAGGCACAGGCTAGGCACAGGCTAGGCACTGGCTAGACACTGGCTAGGCACAGGCCAGTCACAGGCTAGGCACAGGCTAGGCACAGGCTAGACACCGCCTAGACAACGGCAAGACACAGACTAGACACAGGCTAGACAGAGGCTTTACACTGGCTAGGCACAGGCTAGACACAGGCTATGCACAGGCTAGACAAAGGCTAGACACTGGCTAGGCACAGGCTAGGCACTGGCTAGACACTGGCTAGGCACAGGCTAGGCACAGGCTAGGCACAGGCACAGGCTAGGCACTGGCTAGACACTGGCTAGGCACAGGCCAGTCACAGGCTAGGCACAGGCTAGGCACAGGCTAGACACAGGCTAGACACAGGCTAGACACAGGCTAGACACAGGCTAGACACAGGCTTTACACTGGCTAGGCACAGGCTAGACACAGGCTAGACACAGGCTAGACAAAGGCTAGACACTGGCTAGGCACAGGCTAGGCACTGGCTAGACACTGGCTAGACACAGGCTAGGCACATGCCAGTCACAGGCCAGGCACAGGCTAGGCACAGTCTAGACACTGAGCTAGGAACAGGCTATGCAAATGCCAGTCACAGGCAAGGCACAGGCTAGACACAGGCTAGTCACAGGCTAGGCACAGGCTAGGCACTGGCTAGACACCGCCTAGACACCGGCTAGACACAGACTAGACACAGGCTAGACAGAGGCTTTACACTGGCTAGGCACAGGCTAGACACAGGCTATGCACAGGCTAGACAAAGGCTAGACACTGGCTAGGCACAGGCTAGGCACTGGCTAGACACTGGCTAGACAGAGGCTAGACACTGGATTGGCACAGACTAGACACTGGCTAACCACAGGCTAGACACAAGCTAGAAACTGGCTAGGCACAGGCTAGGCACTGGCTAGACACTGGCTAGGCACAGGCTAGACACTGGATTGACACAGACTAGACACTGGCTAAGCACAGGCTAGACACAAGCTAGAAACTGGCTAGGCACAGGCTAGGCACAGGCTAGACACTGGCTGGGCACAGGCTAGACACTGGCTAGGCACAGGCTAGGCACAGGCTAGACAAAGGCTGCACTGGCCAGGCACAGGCTAGGCACATGCCTGTCTCAGGCAAGGCACAGGCTAGACACAGGCTAGACACTGGCTAGGCAAAGGCTATGACACACATGCCAGTCACAGGCAAGGCACAGGCTAGGCACAGGCTAGACACTGGCTAGGCACAGGCTAGACACAGGCTATGCACAGGCTAGACAAAGGCTAGACACTGGCTAGGCACAGGCTAGGCACTGGCTAGACACTGGCTAGGCACAGGCTAGACACTGGATTGGCACAGACTAGACACTGGCTAAGCACAGGCTAGACACAAGCTAGAAACTGGCTAGGCACAGGCTACACACAGGCTAGACACTGGCTGGGCACAGGCTAGACACTGGCTAGGCACAGGCTAGGCACAGGCTAACAAAGGCTGCACTGGCCAGGCACAGGCTATGCACATGCCTGTCTCAGGCAAGGCACAGGCTAGACACAGGCTAGACACTGGCTAGGCACAGGCTATGCACATGCCAGTCACAGGCAAGGCACAGGCTAGACACAGGCTAGACACTGGCTGGGCACAGGCCAGTCACAGGCTAGGCACAGGCTAGCCACAGGCTAGACACAGGCTAGACACCGGCTAGACAGAGGCTATACACTGGCTAGGCGCAGGCTAGACACAGGCTAGACACTGGCTAGGCACACGCTATGCACATGCCAGTCTCAGGCGAGGCACAGGCTAGACACAGGCTAGACACTGGCTAGGCACAGGCTATGCACATGCCAGTCACAGGCAAGGCACAGGCTAGACACAGGCTAGACACAGGCTAGGCACAGGCTAGACACAGGCTAGACACTGGCTAGGCACAGGCTATGCAAATGCCAGTCACAGGCAAGGCACAGGCTAGACACAGGCTAGACACAGGCTAGACACAGGCTAGGCACAGGCTAGGCACAGGCTAGGCACTGGCTAGACACTGGCTAGGCACAGGCCAGTCACAGGCTAGGCACAGGCTAGGCACAGGCTAGACACCGCCTAGACAACGGCTAGACACAGACTAGACACAGGCTAGACAGAGGCTTTACACTGGCTAGGCACAGGCTAGACACAGGCTATGCACAGGCTAGACAAAGGCTAGACACTGGCTAGGCACAGGCTAGGCACTGGCTAGACACTGGCTAGGCACAGGCTAGACACTGGATTGGCACAGACTAGACACTGGCTAAGCACAGGCTAGACACAAGCTAGAAACTGGCTAGGCACAGGCTACACACAGGCTAGACACTGGCTGGGCACAGGCTAGACACTGGCTAGGCACAGGCTAGGCACAGGCTAGACAAAGGCTGCACTGGCCAGGCACAGGCTAGGCACATGCCTGTCTCAGGCAAGGCACAGGCTAGACACAGGCTAGACCCTGGCTAGGCACAGGCTATGCACATGCCAGTCACAGGCAAGGCACAGGCTAGACACAGGCTAGACACTGGCTAGGCACAGGCCAGTCACAGGCTAGGCACAGGCTAGCCACAGGCTAGACACAGGCTAGACACCGGCTAGACAGAGGCTATACTCTGGCTAGGCGCAGGCTAGACACAGGCTATGCACAGGCTAGGCAAAGGCTAGACACTGGCTAGGCACAGGCTAGACAAAGGCTAGACACTGGCTAGGCACACGCTATGCACATGCCTGTCTCAGGCAAGGCACAGGCTAGACACAGGCTAGACACTGGCTAGGCACAGGCTATGCACATGCCAGTCACAGGCAAGGCACAGGCTAGGCACAGGCTAGACACCGGCTAGACACAGATTAGACACAGGCTAGACAGAGGCTATACACTGGCTAGGCACAGGCTAGACACAGGCTATGCACAGGCTACACAAAGGCTAGACACTGGCTAGGCACAGGCTAGGCACTGGCTAGACACTGGCTAGACACGCACTGGCTCAGGCAAACTGGCTAGACACAAATGGCTAGGCACAGGCTATGCACATGCCAGTCACAGGCAAGGCACAGGCTAAACACAGGCTAGACACAGGCTAGACACAGGCTTGGCACAGACTAGACACAGGCTAGACACTGGCTAGGCACAGGCTAGATACAGGCTAGACACTGGCTAGGCACAGGCTATGCACATGCCAGTCACAGGCAAGGCACAGGCTAGACACAGGCTAGACACTGGTAAGGCACAGGCTATGCACATGCCAGTCACAGGCAAGGCACAGGCTAGACACAGGCTAGACACAGGCTAGACACAGGCTAGGCACTGGCTAGACACTGGCTAGGCACACGCTATGCACATGGCAGTCTCTGGCAAGGCACAGGCTAGACACTGGCTAGGCACACGCTATGCACATGCCAGTCTCAGGCAAGGCACAGGCTATGCACATGCCAGTCTCAGGCAAAGCACAGGCTAGACACAGGCTAGACACAGGCTAGACACAGGCTAGGCACAGGCTAGGCACAGGCTAGGCACAGGCTAGACACAGGCTATGCACATGCCAGTCACAGGCAAGGCACAGGCTAGACACAGGCTAGACACAGGCTAGATAAAGGCTAGACACTGGCTAGGCACAGGCTAGGCACTGGCTAGACACTGGCTAGGCACACGCTATGCACATGCCAGTCTCAGGCAAGGCACAGGCTAGACACAGGCTAGACACGAGCTAGGCACAGGCTATGCAAATGCCAGTCACAGGCAAGGCACAGGCTAGACACAGGCTAGTCACAGGCTAGGCACAGGCTAGGCACTGGCTAGACACCGCCTAGACACCGGCTAGACACAGACTAGACACAGGCTAGACAGAGGCTTTACACTGGCTAGGCACAGGCTAGACACAGGCTATGCATAGGCTAGACAAAGGCTAGACACTGGCTAGGCACAGGCTAGGCACTGGCTAGACACTGGCTAGGCACAGGCTAGACACTGGATTGGCACAGACTAGACACTGGCTAAGCACAGGCTAGACACAAGCTAGAAACTGGCTAGGCACAGGCTAGGCACTGGCTAGACACTGGCTAGGCACAGGCTAGACACTGGATTGGCACAGACTAGACACTGGCTAAGCACAGGCTAGACACAAGCTAGAAACTGGCTAGGCACAGGCTACACACAGGCTAGACACTGGCTGGGCACAGGCTAGACACTGGCTAGGCACAGGCTAGGCACAGGCTAGACAAAGGCTGCACTGGCCAGGCACAGGCTAGGCACATGCCTGTCTCAGGCAAGGCACAGGCTAGACACAGGCTAGACACTGGCTAGGCAAAGGCTATGCACATGCCAGTCACAGGCAAGGCACAGGCTAGGCACAGGCTAGACACTGGCTAGGCACAGGCCAGTCACAGGCTAGGCACAGGCTAGACACCGGCTAGACACAGACTAGACACAGGCTAGACAGAGGCTTTACACTGGCTAGGCACAGGCTAGACACAGGCTATGCACAGGCTAGACAAAGGCTAGACAAAGGCTAGACACTGGCTAGGCACAGGCTAGGCACTGGCTAGACACTGGCTAGGCACAGGCTAGACACTGGATTGGCACAGACTAGACACTGGCTAAGCACAGGCTAGACACAAGCTAGAAACTGGCTATGCACAGGCTACACACAGGCTAGACACTGGCTGGGCACAGGCTAGACACTGGGTAGGCACAGGCTAGGCACAGGCTAGACAAAGGCTGCACTGGCCAGGCACAGGCTAGGCACATGCCTGTCTCAGGCAAGGCACAGGCTAGACACAGGCTAGACACAGGCTAGACACAGGCTAGGCACAGGCTAGGCACAGGCTAGGCACAGGCTAAGGCAAAGGCTAGACACAGGCTAGACACAGGCTATACACTGGCTAGGCGCAGGCTAGACACAGGCTATGCACAGGCTAGACAAAGGCTAGACACTGGCTAGGCACAGGCTAGGCACTGGCTAGACACTGGCTAGGCACACGCTATGCACATGCCTGTCTCAGGCAAGGCACAGGCTAGACACAGGCTAGACACTGGCTAGGCACAGGCTATGCACATGCCAGTCACAGGCAAGGCACAGGCTAGGCACAGGCTAGACACCGGCTAGACACAGATTAGACACAGGCTAGACAGAGGCTATACACTGGCTAGGCACAGGCTAGACACAGGCTATGCACAGGCTAGACAAAGGCTAGACACTGGCTAGGCACAGGCTAGGCACTGGCTAGACACTGGCTAGGCACACGCTATGCACATGCCTGTCTCAGGCAAGGCACAGGCTAGACACAGGATAGACACTGGCTAGGCACAGGCTATGCACATGCCAGTCACAGGCAAGGCACAGGCTAAACACAGGCTAGACACAGGCTAGACACAGGCTTGGCACAGACTAGACACAGGCTAGACACTGGCTAGGCACAGGCTAGACACAGGCTAGACACTGGCTAGGCACAGGCTATGCACATGCCAGTCACAGGCAAGGCACAGGCTATGCACATGCCAGTCACAGGCAAGGCACAGGCTAGACACAGGCTAGACACAGGCTAGGCACTGGCTAGACACTGGCTAGGCACACGCTATGCACATGGCAGTCTCTGGCAAGGCACAGGCTAGACACTGGCTAGGCACACGCTATGCACATGCCAGTCTCAGGCAAGGCACAGGCTATGCACATGCCAGTCTCAGGCAAGGCACAGGCTAGACACAGGCTAGACACAGGCTAGACACAGGCTAGGCACAGGCTAGGCACAGGCTAGGCACAGGATAGGCACAGGCTAGACACAGGCTAGACACTGGCTAGGCACAGGCTATGCACATGCCAGTCACAGGCAAGGCACAGGCTAGACACAGTCTAGACACTGGCTAGACACTGGCTAGGCACACGCTATGCACATGCCAGTCTCAGGCAAGGCACAGGCTAGACACAGGCTAGAAACTGGCTAGGCACTGGCTAGACACAGGCTAGGCACAGGCTAGGCATTGGCTAGACACTGGCTAGGCACACGCTAGGCAAAGGCTAGGCATTGGCTAGACACTGGCTAGGCACACGCTATGCACATGCCAGTCTCAGGCAAGGCACAGGCGAGACCCAGGCTAGACACTGGCTAGGCACACGCTATGCACATGCCAGTCTCAGGCAAGGCACAGGCTAGACACAGGCTAGAAACTGGCTAGGCACAGGCTAGACACAGGCTAGGCACAGGCTAGACACAGGCTAGGCACAGGCTAGACACAGGCTAGACACTGGCTAGACTCTGGCTAGCCACACGCTATGCACATGCCTGTCTCAGGCAAGGCACGGGCTATACACTGGCTAGGCACAGGCTAGACACAGGCTATGCACAGGCTAGACAAAGGCTAGACACTGGCTAGGCACACGCTATGCACATGCCAGTCTCAGGCAAGGCACAGGCTAGACACAGGCTAGAAACTGGCTAGGCACTGGCTAGACACATGCTAGACACAGGCTAGGCACAGGCTTGACACAGGCTAGACAGAGGCTATACACGGGCTAGGCACAGGCTAGAATCTGACTATGCACAGGCTAGACAAAGGCTAGACACTGGCTAGGCACAAGCTAGGCACTGGCTAGACACTGGCTAGGCACAGGCTAGGCACAGGCTAGACACAGGCTAGACACTGGCTGGGCACAGGCTAGACACAGGTTAGACACAGGTTAGAGACTGGCTGGGCACAGGCTAGACACTGGCTAGGCACAGTCTATACGCTGGCTAGGCACAGGCTAGACACAGGCTAGACACTGGCTAGGAACAGGCTAGGCACTGGCTAGACACAGGCTAGAAACTGGCTAGGCACTGGCTAGACACATGCTAGACACAGGCTAGGCACAGGCTTGACACAGGCTAGACAGAGGCTATACACGGGCTAGGCACAGGCTAGAATCTGACTATGCACAGGCTAGACAAAGGCTAGACACTGGCTAGGCACAAGCTAGGCACTGGCTAGACACTGGCTAGGCACAGGCTAGGCACAGGCTAGACACAGGCTAGACACTGGATTGGCACAGACTAGACACTGGCTAAGCACAGGCTAGACACAAGCTAGAAACTGGCTAGGCACAGGCTACACACAGGCTAGACACTGGCTGGGCACAGGCTAGACACTGGCTAGGCACAGGCTAGGCACAGGCTAGACAAAGGCTGCACTGGCCAGGCACAGGCTAAGCACTGGCTAGACACAGGCTAGGCACAGGCTAGGCACAGGCTAGGCATTGGCTAGACACTGGCTAGGCACACGCTATGCACATGCCAGTCTCAGGCAAGGCACAGGCTAGACACAGGCTAGAAACTGGCTAGGCACTGGCTAGACACAGGCTAGGCACAGGCTAGGCACAGGCTAGGCATTGGCTAGACACTGGCTAGGCACACGCTATGCACATGCCAGTCTCAGGCAAGGCACAGGCGAGACCCAGGCTAGACACTGGCTAGGCACACGCTATGCACATGCCAGTCTCAGGCAAGGCACAGGCTAGACACAGGCTAGAAACTGGCTAGGCACAGGCTAGACACAGGCTAGGCACAGGCTAGACACAGGCTAGACACTGGCTAGACTCTGGCTAGCCACACGCTATGCACATGCCTGTCTCAGGCAAGGCACGGGCTCTACACTGGCTAGGCACAGGCTAGACACAGGCTATGCACAGGCTAGACAAAGGCTAGACACTGGCTAGGCACAGGCTAGGCACTGGCTAGACTCTGGCTAGGCACACGCTATGCACATGCCTGTCTCAGGCAAGGCACGGGCTAAACACTGGCTAGACACAGGCTAGACACAGGCTAGACACATGCTAGACACAGGCTAGGCACAGGCTTGACACAGGCTAGACAGAGGCTATACACGGGCTAGGCACAGGCTAGAATCTGACTATGCACAGGCTAGACAAAGGCTAGACACTGGCTAGGCACAAGCTAGGCACTGGCTAGACACTGGCTAGGCACAGGCTAGGCACAGGCTAGACACAGGCTAGACACTGGCTGGGCACAGGCTAGACACAGGTTAGACACAGGTTAGAGACTGGCTGGGCACAGGCTAGACACTGGCTAGGCACAGTCTATACGCTGGCTAGGCACAGGCTAGACACAGGCTAGACACTGGCTAGGAACAGGCTAGGCACTGGCTAGACACTGGCTAGGCACTGGCTAGGCACACGCTATGCACATGCCAGTCTCAGGCAAGGCACAGGCTAGACACAGGATAGACACAGGCTAGACACTGGCTAGGTACAGGCTATGCACATGCCAGTCACAGGCAAGGCACAGGCTAGACACAGGCTAGACACTGGCTAGGCACAGGCTAGATACTGGCTTGGCACAGACTAGACACAGGCTAGGCACAGGCTAGGCACTGGCTAGACACTGGCTAGGCACACGCTATGCACATGCCAGTCTCAGGCAAGGCACAGGCTAGACCCAGGCTAGACACTGGCTAGGCACACGCTATGCACATGCCAGTCTCAGGCAAGGCACAGGCTAGACACAGGCTAGAAACTGGCTAGGCACAGGCTGGACACAGGCTAGACACTGGCTGGGCACTGGCTGGGCACAGGCTAGACACTGGCTAGGCACAGGCTATGCACATGCCAGACTCAGGCAAGGCACAGGCTAGACACAGGCTAGACACAGGCTAGACAGACGCTATACACAGGCTAGACACAGGCTTGACACAGGCTAGACAGAGGCTATACACGGGCTAGGCACAGGCTAGAATCTGGCTATGCACAGGCTAGACAAAGGCTAGACACTGGCTAGGCACAAGCTAGACACAGGCTAGACACTGGCTAGGCACAGGCTAGACACAGGCTAGACACTGGCTAGGCACAGGCTATGCACATGCCAGTCACAGGCAAGGCACAGGCTATGCACATGACAGTCACAGGCAAGGCACAGGCTAGACACAGGCTAGACACAGGCTAGGCACTGGCTAGACACTGGCTAGGCACACGCTATGCACATGGCAGTCTCTGGCAAGGCACAGGCTAGACACTGGCTAGGCACACGCTATGCACATGCCAGTCTCAGGCAAGGCACAGGCTATGCACATGCCAGTCTCAGGCAAGGCACAGGCTAGACACAGGCAAGACACAGGCTAGACACAGGCTAGGCACAGGCTAGGCACAGGCTAGGCACAGGATAGGCACAGGCTAGACACAGGCTAGACACTGGCTAGGCACAGGCTATGCACATGCCAGTCACTGGCAAGGCACAGGCTAGACACAGTCTAGACACTGGCTAGGCGCAGGCTAGACACTGGATTGGCACAGACTAGACACTGGCTAAGCACAGGCTAGACACAAGCTAGAAACTGGCTAGGCACAGGCTACACACAGGCTAGACACTGGCTGGGCACAGGCTAGACACTGGCTAGGCACAGGCTAGGCACAGGCTAGACAAAGGCTGCACTGGCCAGGCACAGGCTAGGCCTTGGCTAGACACTGGCTAGGCACACGCTATGCACATGCCAGTCTCAGGCAAGGCACAGGCTAGACACAGGCTAGAAACTGGCTAGGCACTGGCTAGACACAGGCTAGGCACAGGCTAGGCACAGGCTAGGCACAGGCTAGGCACAGGCTAGGCACAGGCTAGGCATTGGCTAGACACTGGCTAGGCACACGCTAGGCACAGGCTAGGCATTGGCTAGACACTGGCTAGGCACACGCTATGCACATGCCAGTCTCAGGCAAGGCACAGGCGAGACCCAGGCTAGACACTGGCTAGGCACACGCTATGCACATGCCAGTCTCAGGCAAGGCACAGGCTAGACACAGGCTAGAAACTGGCTAGGCACAGGCTAGACACAGGCTAGGCACAGGCTAGACACAGGCTAGACACTGGCTAGACTCTGGCTAGGCACACGCTATGCACATGCCTGTCTCAGGCAAGGCACGGGCTATACACTGGCTAGGCACAGGCTAGACACAGGCTATGCACAGGCTAGACAAAGGCTAGACACTGGCTAGGCACAGGCTAGGCACTAGCTAGACTCTGGCTAGGCACACGCTATGCACATGCCTGTCTCAGGCAAGGCACGGGCTAAACACTGGCTAGACACAGGCTAGACACAGGCTAGACACATGCTAGACACAGGCTAGGCACAGCCTTGACACAGGCTAGACAGAGGCTATACACGGGCTAGGCACAGGCTAGAATCTGGCTATGCACAGGCTAGACAAAGGCTAGACACTGGCTAGGCACAAGCTAGGCACTGGCTAGACACTGGCTAGGCACAGGCTAGCCACAGGCTAGACACAGGCTAGACACTGGCTGGGCACAGGCTAGACACAGGTTAGACACAGGTTAGAGACTGGCTGGGCACAGGCTAGACACTGGCTAGGCACAGTCTATACGCTGGCTAGGCACAGGCTAGACACAGGCTAGACACTGGCTAGGCACAGGCTAGGCACTGGCTAGACACTGGCTAGGCACTGGCTAGGCACACGCTATGCACATGCCAGTCTCAGGCAAGGCACAGGCTAGACACAGGCTAGACACAGGCTAGACACTGGCTAGGTACAGGCTATGCACATGCCAGTCACAGGCAAGGCACAGGCTAGACACAGGCTAGACACTGGCTAGGCACAGGCTAGACACTGGCTTGGCACAGACTAGACACTGGCTTGGCACAGACTAGACACTGGCTTGGCACAGACTAGACACAGGCTAGGCACAGGCTAGGCACTGGCTAGACACTGGCTAGGCACACGCTATGCACATGCCAGTCTCAGGCAAGGCACAGGCTAGACCCAGGCTAGACACTGGCTAGGCACACGCTATGCACATGCCAGTCTCAGGCAAGGCACAGGCTAGACACAGGCTAGAAACTGGCTAGGCACAGGCTAGACACAGGCTAGACACTGGCTGGGCACTGGCTGGGCACAGGCTAGACACTGGCTAGGCACAGGCTATGCACATGCCAGACTGAGGCAAGGCACAGGCTAGACACAGGCTAGACACAGGCTAGACAGACGCTATACACAGGCTAGACACAGGCTTGACACAGGCTAGACAGAGGCTATACACGGGCTAGGCACAGGCTAGAATCTGGCTATGCACAGGCTAGACAAAGGCTAGACACTGGCTAGGCACAAGCTAGGCACTGGCTAGACACTGGCTAGGCACAGGCTAGGCACAGGCTAGACACAGGCTAGACACTGGCTGGGCACAGGCTAGACACTGGCTAGGCACAGTCTATACGCTGGCTAGGCACAGGCTAGACAAAGGCTGGACACTGGCTAGACACAGGCTAGAAACTGGCTAGGCACAGGCTAGGCACAAGCTAGGCACAGGCTAGGCACAGGCTAGGCACAGGCTAGGCACTGGCTAGACACTGGCTAGGCACACGCTATGCACATGCCAGTCTCAGGCAAGGCACAGGCTAGACCCAGGCTAGACACTGGCTAGGCACACGCTATGCACATGCCAGTCTCAGGCAAGGCACAGGCTAGACACAGGCTAGAAACTGGCTAGGCACAGGCTAGACACTGGCTGGGCACTGGCTGGGCACAGGCTAGACACTGGCTAGGCATAGGCTATGCACATGCCAGACTCAGGCAAGGCACAGGCTAGACACAGGCTAGACACAGGCTAGACAGAGGCTATACACAGGCTAGACACAGGCTTGACACAGGCTTGACAGAGGCTATACACGGGCTAGGCACAGGCTAGAATCTGGCTATGCACAGGCTAGACAAAGGCTAGACACTGGCTAGGCACAAGCTAGGCACTGGCTAGACACTGGCTAGGCACAGGCTAGACACAGGCTAGACACTGGCTGGGCACAGGCTAGACACAGGCTAGACACAGGCTAGACAAAGGCTGGACACTGGCTAGGCACAGGCTAGGCACTGGCTAGACACTGGCTAGGCACTGGCTAGGCACACGCTATGCACATGCCAGTCTCAGGCAAGGCACAGGCTAGACACAGGCTAGACACAGGCTAGACACAGGCTAGGCAAAGGCTAGGCACAGGCTAGGCACAGGCTAGGCACAGGCTAGGCACAGGCTAGGCACAGGCTAGGCACAGGCTAGGCACAGGCTAGGCACTGACTAGACACTGGCTAGGCACACGCTATGCACATGCCAGTCTCAGGCAAGGCACAGGCTAGACCCAGGCTAGACACTGGCTAGGCACACGCTATGCACATGCCAATCTCAGGCAAGGCACAAGCTAGACACAGGCTAGAAACTGACTAGGCACAGGCTAGACACAGGCTAGACACTGGCTGGACACAGGCTGGGCACAGGCTAGACACTGGCTAGGCACAGGCTATGCACATGCCAGACTCAGGCAAGGCACAGGCTAGACACAGGCTAGACACTGTGTAGGCACAGGCTATGCACATGCCAGTCACAGGCAAGGCACAGGCTAGACACAGGCTAGACACTGGCTAGGCACAGGCTAGACACTGGCTTGGCACAGGCTACACACTGGCTTGGCACAAACTAGACACTGGCTAAGCACAGGCTAGACACAGGCTAGAAACTGGCTAGGCACAGGGTAGACACAGGCCAGACACTGGCTGGGCACAGGCTAGACACTGGCTAGGCACAGGCTATACACTGGCTAGGCACAGGCTAGACACAGGCTATGCACAGGCTAGACAAAGGCTAGACACTGGCTAGGCACAGGCTAGGCACTGGCTAGACTCTGGCTAGGCACACGCTATGCACATGCCTGTCTCAGGCAAGGCACGGGCTAAACACAGGCTAAACACAGGCTAGACACAGGCTAAACACATGCTAGACACAGGCTAGACACAGGCTTGACAAGGCTAGACAGAGGCTATACACGGGCTAGGCACAGGCTAGACACAGGCTAGACACAGGCTAGACACAGACTAGACACTGGCTAAGCACAGGCTAGACACAGGATAGACACAGGCTAGACTCTGGCTATGCACAGGCTAGACAAAGGCTAGACACTTGCTAGGCACTAACTAGACACTGGCTAGGCACTAACTAGACACTGGCAAGGCACACGCTATGCACATGCCAGTCTCAGGCAAGGCACAGGGTAGACACAGGCTAGACACTGGCTGGGCACAGGCTTGACACTGGCTAGGCACAGGCTAGACACAGGCTAGACATTGGCTAGGCATAAGCTATGCACATGCCAGTCACAGGCAAGGCACAGGCTAGACACCGGCTAGACACCGTCAAGACACAGTCTAGACACAGGCTAGACAGAGGCTACACACTGGCTAGACACAGGCTAGGCACTAACTAGACACTGGCTAGGCACTAACTAGACACTGGCTAGGCACTAACTAGACACTGGCAAGGCACACGCTATGCACATGCCAGTCTCAGGCAAGGCACAGGCTAGACACAGGCTAGACACTGGCTAGGTACAGGCTATGCACATGGCAGTCACAGGCAAGGCACTGGCTAGGCACAGGCTAGACACTGGCTTGGCACAGACTAGACACTGGCTTGGAACAGACTAGACACTGGCTAAGCACAGGCAAGGCACAGGCTAGACACCGGCTAGACAGAGGCTATACACTGGCTAGGCACAGGCTAGACACAGGCTATGCACAGGCTAGACAAAGGCTAGACACTGGCTAGGCACAGGCTAGGCACTGGCTAGACACTGGCTAGGCACACGCTATGCACATGCCTGTCTCAGGCAAGGCACAGGCTAGACACAGGCTACACACTGGCTAGACACAGATTAGACACAGGCTAGACACAGGCTAGACACAGGCTAGGCAAAGGCTAGGCACAGGCTAGGCACAGGCTAGGCACAGGCTTGGCACAGGCTAGGCACAGGCTAGGCACTGGCTAGACACTGGCTAGGCACACGCTATGCACATGCCTGTCTCAGGCAAGGCACGGGCTAAACACAGGCTAAACACAGGCTAGACACAGGCTAAACACATGCTAGACACAGGCTAGACACAGGCTTGACAAGGCTAGACAGAGGCTATACACGGGCTAGGCACAGGCTAGACACAGGCTAGACACAGGCTAGACACAGACTAGACACTGGCTAAGCACAGGCTAGACACAGGATAGACACAGGCTAGACTCTGGCTATGCACAGGCTAGACAAAGGCTAGACACTTGCTAGGCACTAACTAGACACTGGCTAGGCACTAACTAGACACTGGCAAGGCACACGCTATGCACATGCCAGTCTCAGGCAAGGCACAGGGTAGACACAGGCTAGACACTGGCTGGGCACAGGCTTGACACTGGCTAGGCACAGGCTAGACACAGGCTAGACATTGGCTAGGCATAAGCTATGCACATGCCAGTCACAGGCAAGGCACAGGCTAGACACCGGCTAGACACCGTCAAGACACAGTCTAGACACAGGCTAGACAGAGGCTACACACTGGCTAGACACAGGCTAGGCACTAACTAGACACTGGCTAGGCACTAACTAGACACTGGCTAGGCACTAACTAGACACTGGCAAGGCACACGCTATGCACATGCCAGTCTCAGGCAAGGCACAGGCTAGACACAGGCTAGACACTGGCTAGGTACAGGCTATGCACATGCCAGTCACAGGCAAGGCACTGGCTAGGCACAGGCTAGACACTGGCTTGGCACAGACTAGACACTGGCTTGGAACAGACTAGACACTGGCTAAGCACAGGCAAGGCACAGGCTAGACACCGGCTAGACAGAGGCTATACACTGGCTAGGCACAGGCTAGACACAGGCTATGCACAGGCTAGACCCAGGCTAGACACTGGCTAGGCACACGCTATGCACATGCCAATCTCAGGCAAGGCACAAGCTAGACACAGGCTAGAAACTGACTAGGCACAGGCTAGACACTGGCTGGGCACTGGCTGGGCACAGGCTAGACACTGGCTAGGCACAGGCTATGCACATTCCAGACTCAGGCGAGGCACAGGCTAGACACAGGCTAGACACTGGGTAGGCACAGGCTATGCACATGCCAGTCACAGGCAAGGCACAGGCTAGGCACAGGCTAGACACTGGCTTGGCACAGGCTAGACACTGGCTTGGAACAGACTAGACACTGGCTAAGCACAGGCAAGGCACAGGCTAGACACCGGCTAGACAGAGGCTATACACTGGCTAGGCACAGGCTAGACACAGGCTATGCACAGGCTAGACAAAGGCTAGACACTGGCTAGGCACAGGCTAGGCACTGGCTAG
The DNA here is from genome assembly GCA_018904595.1 of Zaprionus indianus. Taxonomy (NCBI): domain Eukaryota; kingdom Metazoa; phylum Arthropoda; class Insecta; order Diptera; family Drosophilidae; genus Zaprionus; species Zaprionus indianus. The sequence goes on along the minus strand of JAEIHA010001007.1, from coordinate 12,088 downwards.
ACACTGGCTAGGCACACGCTATGCACATGCCTGTCTCAGGCAAGGCACAGGCTAGACACAGGCTACACACTGGCTAGACACAGATTAGACACAGGCTAGACACAGGCTAGACACAGGCTAGGCAAAGGCTAGGCACAGGCTAGGCACAGGCTAGGCACAGGCTTGGCACAGGCTAGGCACAGGCTAGGCACTGGCTAGACACTGGCTAGGCACACGCTATGCACATGCCAGTCTCAGGCAAGGCACAGGCTAGACCCAGGCTAGACACTGGCTAGGCACACGCTATGCACATGCCAATCTCAGGCAAGGCACAAGCTAGACACAGGCTAGAAACTGACTAGGCACAGGCTAGACACAGGCTAGACACTGGCTGGGCACTGGCTGGGCACAGGCTAGACACTGGCTAGGCACAGGCTATGCACATTCCAGACTCAGGCGAGGCACAGGCTAGACACAGGCTAGACACTGGGTAGGCACAGGCTATGCACATGCCAGTCTGAGGCAAGGCACAGGCTAGGCACAGGCTAGACACTGGCTTGGCACAGGCTAGACACTGGCTTGGAACAGACTAGACACTGGCTAAGCACAGGCAAGGCACAGGCTAGACACCGGCTAGACAGAGGCTATACACTGGCTAGGCACAGGCTAGACACAGGCTATGCACAGGCTAGACAAAGGCTAGACACTGGCTAGGCACAGGCTAGGCACTGGCTAGACACTGGCTAGGCACACGCTATGCACATGCCTGTCTCAGGCAAGGCACAGGCTAGACACAGGCTACACACTGGCTAGACACAGATTAGACACAGGCTAGACACAGGCTAGACACAGGCTAGGCAAAGGCTAGGCACAGGCTAGGCACAGGCTAGGCACAGGCTTGGCACAGGCTAGGCACAGGCTAGGCACTGGCTAGACACTGGCTAGGCACACGCTATGCACATGCCAGTCTCAGGCAAGGCACAGGCTAGACCCAGGCTAGACACTGGCTAGGCACACGCTATGCACATGCCAATCTCAGGCAAGGCACAAGCTAGACACAGGCTAGAAACTGACTAGGCACAGGCTAGACACTGGCTGGGCACTGGCTGGGCACAGGCTAGACACTGGCTAGGCACAGGCTATGCACATTCCAGACTCAGGCGAGGCACAGGCTAGACACAGGCTAGACACTGGGTAGGCACAGGCTATGCACATGCCAGTCACAGGCAAGGCACAGGCTAGGCACAGGCTAGACACTGGCTTGGCACAGGCTAGACACTGGCTTGGAACAGACTAGACACTGGCTAAGCACAGGCAAGGCACAGGCTAGACACCGGCTAGACAGAGGCTATACACTGGCTAGGCACAGGCTAGACACAGGCTATGCACAGGCTAGACAAAGGCTAGACACTGGCTAGGCACAGGCTAGGCACTGGCTAGACACTGGCTAGGCACACGCTATGCACATGCCTGTCTCAGGCAAGGCACAGGCTAGACACAGGCTACACACTGGCTAGACACAGATTAGACACAGGCTAGACACAGGCTAGACACAGGCTAGGCAAAGGCTAGGCACAGGCTAGGCACAGGCTAGGCACAGGCTTGGCACAGGCTAGGCACAGGCTAGGCACTGGCTAGACACTGGCTAGGCACACGCTATGCACATGCCAGTCTCAGGCAAGGCACAGGCTAGACCCAGGCTAGACACTGGCTAGGCACACGCTATGCACATGCCAATCTCAGGCAAGGCACAAGCTAGACACAGGCTAGAAACTGACTAGGCACAGGCTAGACACAGGCTAGACACTGGCTGGGCACTGGCTGGGCACAGGCTAGACACTGGCTAGGCACAGGCTATGCACATTCCAGACTCAGGCGAGGCACAGGCTAGACACAGGCTAGACACTGGGTAGGCACAGGCTATGCACATGCCAGTCACAGGCAAGGCACAGGCTAGGCACAGGCTAGACACTGGCTTGGCACAGGCTAGACACTGGCTTGGAACAGACTAGACACTGGCTAAGCACAGGCAAGGCACAGGCTAGACACCGGCTAGACAGAGGCTATACACTGGCTAGGCACAGGCTAGACACAGGCTATGCACAGGCTAGACAAAGGCTAGACACTGGCTAGGCACAGGCTAGGCACTGGCTAGACACTGGCTAGGCACACGCTATGCACATGCCTGTCTCAGGCAAGGCACAGGCTAGACACAGGCTACACACTGGCTAGACACAGATTAGACACAGGCTAGACACAGGCTAGGCAAAGGCTAGGCACAGGCTAGGCACAGGCTAGGCACAGGCTTGGCACAGGCTAGGCATAGGCTAGGCACTGGCTAGACACTGGCTAGGCACACGCTATGCACATGCCAGTGTCAGGCAAGGCACAGGCTAGACCCAGGCTAGACACTGGCTAGGCACACGCTATGCACATGCCAATCTCAGGCAAGGCACAAGCTAGACACAGGCTAGAAACTGACTAGGCACAGGCTAGACACAGGCTAGACACTGGCTGGGCACTGGCTGGGCACAGGCTAGACACTGGCTAGGCACAGGCTATGCACATTCCAGACTCAGGCGAGGCACAGGCTAGACACAGGCTAGACACTGGGTAGGCACAGGCTATGCACATGCCAGTCACAGGCAAGGCACAGGCTAGACACAGGCTAGACACTGGCTAGGCACAGGCTAGACACTGGCTTGGCACAGGCTACACACTGGCTTGGCACAAACTAGACACTGGCTAAGCACAGGCTAGACACAGGCTAGAAACTGGCTAGGCACAGGGTAGACACAGGCCAGACACTGGCTGGGCACAGGCTAGACACTGGCTAGGCACGGGCTATACACTGGCTAGGCACAGGCTAGACACAGGCTATGCACAGGCTAGACAAAGGCTAGACACCGGCTAGGCACAGGCTAGGCACTGGCTAGACTCTGGCTAGGCACACGCTATGCACATGCCTGTCTCAGGCAAGGCACGGGCTAAACACAGGCTAAACACAGGCTAGACACTGGCTAAACACATGCTAGACACAGGCTAGACACAGGCTTGACAAGGCTAGACAGAGGCTATACACGGGCTAGGCACAGGATAGACACAGGCTAGACACAGGCTAGACACAGACTAGACACTGGCTAAGCACAGGCTAGACACAGGATAGACACAGGCTAGACTCTGGCTATGCACAGGCTAGACAAAGGCTAGACACTGGCTAGGCACTAACTAGACACTGGCTAGGGACTAACTAGACACTGGCAAGGCACACGCTATGCACATGCCAGTCTCAGGCAAGGCACAGGGTAGACACAGGCTAGACACTGGCTGGGCACAGGCTTGACACTGGCTAGGCACAGGCTAGACACAGGCTAGACATTGGCTAGGCATAAGCTATGCAAATGCCAGTCACAGGCAAGGCACAGGCTAGACACCGGCTAGACACCGTCAAGACACAGTCTAGACACAGGCTAGACAGAGGCTACACACTGGCTAGACTCAGGCTAGACTCTGGCTATGCACAGGCTAGACAAAGGCTAGGCACTAATTAGACACTGGCTAGGCACTAGCTAGACACTGGCAAGGCACACGCTATGCACATGCCAGTCTCAGGCAAGGCACAGGCTAGACACAGGCTAGACACTGGCTAGGTACAGGCTATGCACATGCCAGTCACAGGCAAGGCACAGGCTAGACACAGGCTAGACACTGGCTAGGCACAGGCTAGACACTGGCTTGGCACAGACTAGACACTGGCTTGGCACAGACTAGACACTGGCTAAGCACAGGCAAGGCACAGGCTAGACACCGGCTAGACAGAGGCTATACACTGGCTAGGCACAGGCTAGACACAGGCTATGCACAGGCTAGACAAAGGCTAGACACTGGCTAGGCACAGGCTAGGCACTGGCTAGACACTGGCTAGGCACACGCTATGCACATGCCTGTCTCAGGCTAGACACAGGCTACACACTGGCTAGACACAGATTAGACACAGGCTAGACAGAGACTATACACTGGCTAGGCACAGGCTAGACACAGGCTATGCACAGGCTAGACAAAGGCTAGACACTGGCTAGGCACAGGCTACGCACTGGCTAGACTCTGGCTAGGCACACGCTGTGCACATGCCTGTCTCAGGCAAGGCACGGGCTAAACACAGGCTAAACACAGGCTAGACACAGGCTAAACACATGCTAGACACAGGCTAGACACAGGCTTGACAAGGCTAGACAGAGGCTATACACGGGCTAGGCACAGGCTAGACACAGGCTAGACACAGACTAGACACTGGCTAAGCACAGGCTAGACACAGGATAGACATAGGCTAGACTCTGGCTATGCACAGGCTAGACAAAGGCTAGACACTGGCTAGGCACTAACTAGACACTGGCTAGGCACTAACTAGACACTGGCAAGGAACACGCTATGCACATGCCAGTCTCAGGCAAGGCACAGGGTAGACACAGGCTAGACACTGGCTGGGCACAGGCTTGACACTGGCTAGGCACAGGCTAGACACAGGCTACACATTGGCTAGGCATAAGCTATGCACATGCCAGTCACAGGCAAGGCACAGGCTAAACACCGGCTAGACACCGTCAAGACACAGTCTAGACACAGGCTAGACAGAGGCTACACACTGGCTAGACACAGGCTAGACTCTGGCTATGCACAGGCTAGACAAAGGCTAGGCACTAACTAGACACTGGCTAGGCACTAACTAGACACTGGCAAGGCACACGCTATGCACATGCCAGTCTCAGGCAAGGCACAGGCTAGACATTGGCTAGACACTGGCTAGGCACAGGCTATGCACATGCCAGTCACAGGCAAGGCACAGGCTAGACTTAGGCTAGACACTGGCTAGGCACAGGCTAGACACTGGCTTGGCACAGACTAGACACTGGCTTGGCACAAGCTAGACACAGGCTATGCACAGGCTAGACAAAGGCTAGACACTGGCTAGGCACAGGCTAGGCACTGGCTAGACACTGGCTAGGCACACGCTATGCACATGCCTGTCTCAGGCAAGGCACAGGCTAGAAACAGGGTACACACTGGCTAGGCACAGGCTATGCACATGCCAGTCACAGGCAAGGCACAGGCTAGGCACAGGCTAGACACCGGCTAGACACAGATTAGACACAGGCTAGACAGAGACTATACACTGGCTAGGCACAGGCTAGACACAGGCTATGCACAGGCTAGAGAAAGGCTAGACACTGGCTAGGCACAGGCTAGGCACTGGCAAGACACTGGCTAGGCACACGCTATGCACATGCCTGTCTCAGGCAAGGCACAGGCTAGACACAGGCTAGACACTGGCTAGGCACAGGCTATGCACATGCCAGTCACAGGCAAGGCACAGGCTAAACACAGGCTAGACACAGGCTAGACACAGGCTTGGCACAGGCTAGACACAGGCTAGACACTGGCTAGGCACAGGCTAGACACAGGCTAGACACTGGCTAGGCACAGGCTATGCACATGCCAGTCACAGGCAAGGCACAGGCTAGACACAGGCTAGACACTGGTAAGGCACAGGCTATGCACATGCCAGTCACAGGCAAGGCACAGGCTAGACACAGGCTAGACAAAGGCTAGGCACTGGCTAGACACTGGCTAGGCACACGCTTTGCGCATGCCAGTCTCTGGCAAGGCACAGGCTAGACACAGGCCAGACACAGGCTGGACACAGGCTAGGCACTGGCTAGGCACAGGCTAGGCACAGGCTAGGCACAGGCTAGGCACAGGCTAGGCACAGGCTAGACACAGGCTAGACACTGGCTAGGCACACGCTATGCACATGCCAGTCTCAGGCAAGGCACAGGCTAAACACTGGCTAGGCACAGGCTATGCACATGCCAGTCTCAGGCAAGGCACAGGCTAGACACAGGCTAGGCACAGGCTAGGCACAGGCTAGGCACAGGCTAGGCACAGGCTAGGCACAGGCTAGGCACAGGCTAGGCACAGGCTAGGCACAGGCTAGGCACAGGCTAGGCACAGGCTAGGCACAGGCTAGGCACAGGCTAGGCACAGGCTAGGCACAGGCTAGGCACAGGCTAGACACAGGCTAGACACAGGCTAGACACTGGCTAGGCACAGGCTATGCACATGCCAGTCACTGGCAAGGCACAGGCTAGACACAGGCTAGACACTGGCTAGGCACAGGCTAGACACTGGATTGGCACAGACTAGACACTGGCTAAGCACAGGCTAGACACAAGCTAGAAACTGGCTAGGCACAGGCAACACACAGGCTAGACACTGGCTTGGCACAGGCTAGACACTGGCTAGGCACAGGCTAGGCACAGGCTAGACAAAGGCTGCACTGGCCAGGCACAGGCTAGGCACTGGCTGGACACAGGCTAGGCATAGGCTAGGCACTGGCTAGGCACACGGTATGCACATGCCAGTCTCAGGCAAGGCACAGGCTAGACCCAGGCTAGACACTGGCTAGGCACACGCTATGCACATGCCAGTCTCAGGCAAGGCACAGGCTAGACACAGGCTAGAAACTGGCTGGGCACAGGCTAGACACAGGCTAGACACTCGCTGGGCACAGGCTAGACACTGGCTAGACACAAGTTAGACACAGGCTAGACACAGGCTAGACACAGGCTAGACACAGGCTAGACACAGGCTCGACACAGGCTAGACACAGGCTAGACACAGGCTAGACACAGGCTAGACACAGGCTAGACACAGGCTAGGCACACGCTATGCACATGCCAGTCTCTGGCAAGGCACAGGCTAGACACAGGCTAGACACTGGCTAGGCACAGGCTATTCACATGCCAGTCTCAGGCAAGGCACAGGCTAGACATAGGCTAGACATAGGCTAGACATTGGGTAGGCACAGGCTATGCACATGCCAGTCACAGGCAAGGCACAGGCTAGGCATAGGCTAGGCACAGGCTAGGCACAGGCTAGACACAGGCTAGACACTGGCTAGACTCTGGCTAGGCACACGCTATGCACATGCCTGTCTCAGGCAAGGTACGGGCTAAAAACAGGCTAGACACAGGCTAGACACAGGCTAGACACATGCTAGACACAGGCTAGACACAGGCTTGACACAGGCTAGACAGAGGCTATACACGGGCTAGGCACAGGCTAGAATCTGGCTATGCACAGGCTAGACAAAGGCTAGACACTGGCTAGGCACAAGCTAGGCACTGGCTAGATACTGGCTAGGCACAGGCTAGGCACAGGCTAGACACAGGCTAGACACTGGCTGGGCACAGGCTAGACACTGGCTAGGCACAGTCTATACGCTGGCTAGGCACAGACTAGACACAGGCTAGACACTGGCTAGGTACAGGCTATGCACATGCCAGTCACAGGCAAGGCACAGGCTAGACACAGGCTAGACACTGGCTAGGCACAGGCTAGACACTGGCTTGGCACAGACAAGACACTGGCTTGGCACAGCCTAGACACTGGCTAAGCACAGGCAAGGCACAGGCTAGACACCGGCTAGACAGAGGCTATACACTGGCTAGGCACAGGCTAGACACAGGCTATGCACAGGCTAGACAAAGGCTAGACACTGGATAGGCACAGGCTAGGCACTGGCTAGACACTGGCTAGGCACACGCTATGCACATGCCTGTCTCAGGCAAGGCACAGGCTAGACACAGGCTACGCACTGGCTAGACACAGATTAGACACAGGCTAGACAGAGGCTATACACTGGCTAGGCACAGGCTAGACACAGGCTATGCACAGGCTAGACAAAGGCTAGACACTGGCTAGGCACAGGCTAGGCACTGGCTAGACTCTGGCTAGGCACACGCTGTGCACATGCCTGTCTCAGGCAAGGCACGGGCTAAACACAGGCTAAACACAGGCTAGACACAGGCTAAACACATGCTAGACACAGGCTAGACACAGGCTTGACAAGGCTAGACAGAGGCTATACACGGGCTAGGCACAGGCTAGACACAGGCTAGACACAGGCTAGACACAGACTAGACACTGGCTAAGCACAGGCTAGACACAGGATAGACACAGGCTAGACTCTGGCTATGCACAGGCTAGACAAAGGCTAGACACTGGCTAGGCACTAACTAGACACTGGCTAGGCACTAACTAGACACTGGCAAGGCACACGCTATGCACATGCCAGTCTCAGGCAAGGCACAGGGTAGACACAGGCTAGACACTGGCTGGGCACAGGCTTGACACTGGCTAGGCACAGGCTAGACACAGGCTACACATTGGCTAGGCATAAGCTATGCACATGCCAGTCACAGGCAAGGCACAGGCTAAACACCGGCTAGACACCGTCAAGACACAGTCTAGACACAGGCTAGACAGAGGCTACACACTGGCTAGACACGGGCTAGACTCTGGCTATGCACAGGCTAGACAAAGGCTTGGCACTAACTAGACACTGGCTAGGCACTAACTAGACACTGGCAAGGCACACGCTATGCACATGCCAGTCTCAGGCAAGGCACAGGCTAGACACAGGCTAGACACTGGCTAGGCACAGGCTATGCACATGCCAGTCACAGGCAAGGCACAGGCTAGACTTAGGCTAGACACTGGCTAGGCACAGGCTAGACACTGGCTTGGCACAGACTAGACACTGGCTTGGCACAGGCTAGACACAGGCTATGCACAGGCTAGACAAAGGCTAGACACTGGCTAGGCACAGGCTAGGCACTGGCTAGACACTGGCTAGGCACACGCTATGCACATGCCTGTCTCAGGCAAGGCACAGGCTAGAAACAGGGTACACACTGGCTAGGCACAGGCTATGCACATGCCAGTCACAGGCAAGGCACAGGCTAGGCACAGTCTAGACACCGGCTAGACACAGATTAGACACAGGCTAGACAGAGACTATACACTGGCTAGGCACAGGCTAGACACAGGCTATGCACAGGCTAGAGAAAGGGCTAGACACTGGCTAGGCACAGGCTAGGCACTGGCTAGACACTGGCTAGGCACACGCTATGCACATGCCTGTCTCAGGCAAGGCACAGGCTAGACACAGGCTAGACACTGGCTAGGCACAGGCTATGCACATGCCAGTCACAGGCAAGGCACAGGCTAAACACAGGCTAGACACAGGCTAGACACAGGCTTGGCACAGGCTAGACACAGGCTAGACACTGGCTAGGCACAGGCTAGACACAGGCTAGACACTGGCTAGGCACAGGCTATGCACATGCCAGTCACAGGCAAGGCACAGGCTAGACACAGGCTAGACACTGGTAAGGCACAGGCTATGCACATGCCAGTCACAGGCAAGGCACAGGCTAGACACAGGCTAGACACAGGCTAGACAAAGGCTAGGCACTGGCTAGACACTGGCTAGGCACACGCTTTGCGCATGCCAGTCTCTGGCAAGGCACAGGCTAGACACAGGCTAGACACAGGCTAGACACAGGCTAGGCACAGGCTAGGCACAGGCTAGGCACAGGCTAGGCACAGGCTAGACACAGGCTAGACACAGGCTAGACACTAGCTAGGCACACGCTATGCACATGCCAGTCTCAGGCAAGGCACAGGCTAAACACTGGCTAGGCACAGGCTATGCACATGCCAGTCTCAGGCAAGGCACAGGCTAGACACAGGCTAGACACAGGCTAGGCACAGGCTAGGCACAGGCTAGGCACAGGCTAGGCACAGGCTAGGCACAGGCTAGGCACAGGCTAGGCACAGGCTAGGCACAGGCTAGACAAAGGCTAGACACTGGCTAGGCACAGGCTATGCACATGCCAGTCACTGGCAAGGCACAGGCTAGACACAGGCTAGACACTGGCTAGGCACAGGCTAGACACTGGATTGGCACAGACTAGACACTGGCTAAGCACAGGCTAGACACAAGCTAGAAACTGGCTAGGCACAGGCTACACACAGGCTAGACACTGGCTGGGCACAGGCTAGACACTGGCTAGGCACAGGCTAGACACAGGCTAGACAAAGGCTGCACTGGCCAGGCACAGGCTAGGCACTGGCTGGACACAGGCTAGGCACAGGCTAGGCACAGGCTAGGCATTGGCTAGACACTGGCTAGGCACACGCTATGCACATGCCAGTCTCAGGCAAGTCACAGGCTAGACCCAGGCTAGACACTGGCTAGGCACACGCTATGCACATGCCAGTCTCAGGCAAGGCACAGGCTAGACACAGGCTAGAAACTGGCTGGGCACAGGCTAGACACAGGCTAGACACTGGCTTGGCACAGGCTAGACACTGGCTAGGCACAGGCTAGACACAGGCTAGACACAGGCTAGACACAGGCTAGACACAGGCTAGACACAGGCTAGACACAGGCTAGACACAGGCTAGACACAGGCTAGACACAGGCTAGGCACAGGCTAGACACAGGCTAGGCACACGCTATGCACATGCCAGTCTCTGGCAAGGCACAGGCTAGACACAGGCTAGACACTGGCTAGGCACAGGCTATGCACATGCCAGTCTCAGGCAAGGCACAGGCTAGACATAGGCTAGACATTGGGTAGGCACAGGCTATGCACATGCCAGTCACAGGCAAGGCACAGGCTAGGCATAGGCTAGGCACAGGCTAGGCACAGGCTAGGCACAGGCTAGACACAGGCTAGACACTGGCTAGGCACACGCTATGCACATGCCAGTCTCAGGCAAGGCACAGGCTAGACACAGGCTAGAAACTGGCTGGGCACAGGCTAGACACAGGCTAGACACTGGCTTGGCACAGACTAGACACTGGCTAAGCACAGGCAAGGCACAGGCTAGACACCGGCTAGACAGAGGCTATACACTGGCTAGGCACAGGCTAGACACAGGCTATGCACAGGCTAGACAAAGGCTAGACACTGGCTAGGCACAGGCTAGGCACTGGCTAGACACTGGCTAGGCACACGCTATGCACATGCCTGTCTCAGGCTAGACACAGGCTACACACTGGCTAGACACAGATTAGACACAGGCTAGACAGAGACTATACACTGGCTAGGCACAGGCTAGACACAGGCTATGCACAGGCTAGACAAAGGCTAGACACTGGCTAGGCACAGGCTACGCACTGGCTAGACTCTGGCTAGGCACACGCTGTGCACATGCCTGTCTCAGGCAAGGCACGGGCTAAACACAGGCTAAACACAGGCTAGACACAGGCTAAACACATGCTAGACACAGGCTAGACACAGGCTTGACAAGGCTAGACAGAGGCTATACACGGGCTAGGCACAGGCTAGACACAGGCTAGACACAGACTAGACACTGGCTAAGCACAGGCTAGACACAGGATAGACATAGGCTAGACTCTGGCTATGCACAGGCTAGACAAAGGCTAGACACTGGCTAGGCACTAACTAGACACTGGCTAGGCACTAACTAGACACTGGCAAGGCACACGCTATGCACATGCCAGTCTCAGGCAAGGCACAGGGTAGACACAGGCTAGACACTGGCTGGGCACAGGCTTGACACTGGCTAGGCACAGGCTAGACACAGGCTACACATTGGCTAGGCATAAGCTATGCACATGCCAGTCACAGGCAAGGCACAGGCTAAACACCGGCTAGACACCGTCAAGACACAGTCTAGACACAGGTTAGAGAGAGGCTACACACTGGCTAGACACAGGCTAGACTCTGGCTATGCACAGGCTAGACAAAGGCTAGGCACTAACTAGACACTGGCTAGGCACTAACTAGACACTGGCAAGGCACACGCTATGCACATGCCAGTCTCAGGCAAGGCACAGGCTATAACCAGGCTAGACACTGGCTAGGCACAGGCTATGCACATGCCAGTCACAGGCAAGGCACAGGCTAGACTTAGGCTGGACACTGGCTAGGCACAGGCTAGACACTGGCTTGGCACAGACTAGACACTGGCTTGGCACAGGCTAGACACAGGCTATGCACAGGCTAGACAAAGGCTAGACACTGGCTAGGCACAGGCTAGGCACTGGCTAGACACTGGCTAGGCACACGCTATGCACATGCCTGTCTCAGGCAAGGCACAGGCTAGAAACAGGGTACACACTGGCTAGGCACAGGCTATGCACATGCCAGTCACAGGCAAGGCACAGGCTAGGCACAGGCTAGACACCGGCTAGACACAGATTAGACACAGGCTAGACAGAGACTATACACTG
>JAEIHA010001006.1:0-114693 GCA_018904595.1 Zaprionus indianus | reverse complement strand
ATTAAATTATTTATTACGTGCATGTGCACTTCCATTCAATTTGACATTCTTAGAGCAAGTGGCATAATTATGTTATTTAACATTACATTACGTTATACGCGATCAGCTGATTCATTCTTATGCTAATTAACATTTCATATCAAGGCATACACATTTATTCCAACACGCCTCTTAAATTTGTTGTCTTGATTTTCTTTCATTACATTAACTTTACAGCATTTCTATTTCTTATAAATTTTTGTTTGTCCAACGCTTTGGTTAACATGTCTGCTATATTAAGTTTAGATTCTATCTTTACAATGTCTATAATACCTTTTTCATAATTTTCGTTAACATAATGATACTGCACTTCAATGTGCTTTGAATTTTTTGTAAAGTTACCAAATTTAGCAATCGCTACTGCGCCTGAATTATCTTCATAGATCTTAATCGCTTTTTCATTATTAATATTAAACATTTCACATAACATGTTTTTGACAAATAATATTTCTGTAACTGCTTCTGACAAGGCAATGTACTCTGCAAACGTTGAACATTTTGTTACTGCTTGTTGTTTATGTGTTTTCCAATATACTGTATTTGCATACATTCTAATTATAAATCCCGTCGTGGATTTTCTATCAACATTATCTCCTGCATAATCGGAGTCTACCATACAATCTAGAAATTCATTATTTTTATTGTCTTCAAAAGTTAAATTTAGATCTCTTGTCTTATATAAATATTTTAATACTCTTAACGCGTATTTATAGTGTGTTGAATTGTAACAACTTTGATATCTGCTTAAATAATTTACGGAATATGATATATCTGGTCTTGTACCTGCGCTTATATATAATAATTCACCTATCAAATTTCTGTATTTAATATTCTCATCACATTCAGTTGCTTGATCTAATTTTAAGTTTGTTTCCATTGGAGTATCGTAAAGCTTTGCATTTTCGAGATTATACTTAATTGCTAGTGATTCAATATATGCTTTTTGATTTAACGTCATTTTCTTACTTTCAGTACTATAATTAATGTCTATTCCAATATAACTACCGATTTTTCCTAAATCTTTCATTGTGAATTTGTTCATTAAACAATCTTTTATTTCGATTATTTTTGTTTTGTTCTTACTGCATATCAAAATGTCATCTACAAATACTAAAATATATATTTCATCTTTATCGTTTCTTTTAACATACAAACAATTATCGTAATTGCTTCTTATAAAATTTAATTTGTCAAGATATTTATGCAAACATTCGTACCATGCTCTTGGGCTTTCTCTCAATCCATATAATGCCTTAATTAATTTATAAACTTTGTTTTCTCCTGTTTCGTACCCTTTCGGTTCATTTACATAAACTTCTGATTTAACATAGCCATTTAAAAAGGCTGTTTCGACATCCATTTGATTTATATACATGCCGTTTTTACAACAATATGATAGTAATATCTTTAATGTTTGCATTTTTCCTACTGGTGAATATACATTCTCTAGTCTTTCTTTTTGTTGGAAACCTCTTACTACTAGTCTGGCTTTATATGTTCCATCACTTTTCTTTTTATACACCCATTTAACATCTATAATCTTTTTGTTTATCGGTTTTTCTACAATTCGCCATGTATTATTTTTATTTAAGCATTGCATTTCTGTGTTCATTGCTTTGAGCCATTCTTTCTTTTCGTTACTATTCATCGCCTCTTCGTAAGTGTTTGGTACAATTGCATTTACATAATTGATATAAATAAAATGTGTTACTGGGTTACCATATAGATTTACTGGTCTTTTATCTCTATTTGATGTTCTCTGCACTGTTAAATGTTCTTTGTTCTCCTCACTCTCGCTATCATCCCTAGCTTTTGAATTATCTTCGTACATGTCATTTAGATCGTCTGTCTTAGCGTTATCTTCATCATCTTCTTCATTTTCATTTATTTCATTTTCATTATCATCCTGCTTGTTTTTCTCTAGGCAAATTAATTTTGTTTTTTCTTCCACAACTTGAACATGTCTTGCATTTATTACTCTATTATTTACTAAAACTCTATATCCGTTTGTATTATATCCAACTAAAACTCCTAATTCCGATTTGTTATCCCATTTACTCTGTCTGCGTACTTCCGGAACTCTAACAAAAACTCTACTTCCGTATATTTTTAAATTTTCTACATTTGGTTTTATACCAAAAATATTTCGTATGGGCTTTTATTTACTGCTGTGTTTGCGATTGTTCGATTTTTTAAATAAGCTACTGTGTTCATCACTTCTGGCCAATATCGCCTATGTATGTTTGCCTCTCTCATCAAGCACCTGCCAATATCCATTGCCGACCTATTATATCTTTCTGCTACGCCGTTTAATTCGTGTACATACGGTGGGCATGTAGTTAATTGAATTCCTTTATATTTTACAAAATTTAATATCTCTCTATTCATATATTCTTTACCGTTATCGCATTGGATTTGTTTTACTTTTTTACTGAATTGATTCTCAACATAATTTACGTATTCTTTTAAGCAGCTCGCCGTTTCAGATTTATGTTTAATACAATATATTCTCGCGCATTTACTAAAGTCGTCAACGAATGTCAAAAAATATTTTTCCCCACAATAACCTGTTGTGCTATGTGGTCCGTTTAAGTCTGTGTGTATTAACTCTAATGTTTCTTTAGTTTTCTTTCTATTGTTCTCGAATGGTTCGTTTGACATTTTACTTTGTATACAATTCGCACATTTCATTTCGGTATTCTCGATTTTATCTGGCAGACCATCTAGCATTTTATTCTTTATAATTCTATTCAAATATTGAAAATTTACGTGGCCTAGTGCCCTGTGCCATTTTTCTTTTTCAGTTAATTTAGTTACATTTGTATATATTTCATTTGTTTTATTTTTTAGCATGAAGCTTTTTACATTATACAAACTATCAATTTTATTCGCAACTGTCAACAATTCTCTTTTTTCGTTATAGATCTTTATATCATTATTTCTGGCTACGACTGTACATTTATTTTCAGTTATCTTTGATATGCTTAACAAATTTTGTTTTATTCCTTTTACAAAGTATACATTTTTAATATCGATTAAATTTTCATTGTTGTAAGTTTTAAAATATGTTTCTACATTTCCAATTTTGGTCGCTTGCAATTGTTTGCCATCGGCTACTTTAACATCAATAGGATTTTTCAAATTTACACACTTCTTAAAAAGTCTACAATCGTTTATAATGTGATCAGTGCATCCACTATCTAATAACCAATTTACTGTAGTTTCGTTGCTACTTTCGCTGTTATTACAATTTATTATTTTTTTCGTTTCTTATCATTCTTATTGTCCATGACTGTACTCCGTCGCTGTTTTCTTGTTGTCTTCCTTGGTTCCCGTCTCCTGAGTAATGTCCACGTCCAGTTCCACGTCCGCGACCATTTCCATGATGTTGACCTCTGCCTCGACCGCCTCTTTGATTCGTATTCTGATATCGCCTGTTGTATTGTTGTTGTTGTTTGTTTTCGCCTCTCGCATTTTGCTCAGCATGCCAGCAGTCCCTCTGAAGATGACCTGTTTTGCCACACGCATAGCATTCTTTTTTAGTTTTGGTGTTGAATGTGCTTACGTTATTTTGTCTGTCCACTGGACCTCTGTTTAGACTTTTTTCTTTAACTTTTGATTTTACGTACTCTACCGTTCGTTGTGCTTCCGGAATTACATCTAAGAAGTCTCCAATATAACTGTAGCTTGTTGGTAGCGCTTTTAACAAATACCGCATTTTTTCGTTTTCGTCTATGGTGCCTCCAGCGTTTTTAAATTTATTCACTGCTTTCTCGAATTCTATAAAAAATTCTTCCACTGTTTCGTAGTCTTTTAGTTTTATTTCGTCGATTTTTCCTCTGCACAGTATTTGCAGGGCTGTTGACTTTGTTGAATACATTTCGTTTAACTTGTTCATAATTTCTAATGTTGTTTGGCACTCACTAACATATTCTAACTGCTTGTCTGATATTGTACTGATTAAAATTGTTTTTGCTTTTAAATCTGTTTTCGTCCATGTTGTTTCATTATCTTCTGTTGTTCTTGCTCGCACTGCTGGTTCTTTGCACTCTTTGTATTCAAGTATTGTCATTAGTCTGAACTTCCAGCTTCCAAAATTTACCCCATCGAATATGGGCATAACAATGTCTTCGATTTTTGCGTTTGCACTCATTTTTCCCGCTTCACTTTTAATCTGTTTGTGCACTTCTTTTATGTCTCTTTCTATGTCATTCATTTTTTGCACATTTTCTTATAGGGTCACACTTTTCTATTTCCATGTAATTTTATAAACAGCGTGCACGTGAATTTTAAATTTTAATCTGCTTCCATCGAATCCTTTAAGTTTATGTTTTTAATGTTTTTCCGTTTAATTGTTTAGCATTTGTCAAACGTCTTTTTTTCGTATTCGTATTTTTTAATAGTTTGCACTTTTAATATTGTTTTTCTCTTTTTATGTCTTATACACCTTTTCTTTGTGAAGCTTTATGTCTTATACACTTTTTCCTTTTGTCGCTTTACTTGAACAGCATTTATTTTTATACAACTTGGATTTAGTTTTACACCTTGGCTTAATTTCTTTTCAACCTTGGATTAAGTTCTTTTTAACCTTGGATTAAGTTCTTTTTAACCTTGGATTAAGTTCTTTTTAACCTTGCTCTGCTACCATGTAAATATTTAAAGTGGATTTCTTTAGATTTAATTAAATTATTTATTACGTGCATGTGCACTTCCATTAAATTTGACATTCTTAGAGCAAGTGGCATAATTATGTTATTTAACATTACATTACGTTATACGCGATCAGCTGATTCATTCTTATGCTAATTAACATTTCATATCAAGGCATACACATTTATTCCAACAAATACATTTCATAAAACAATGCAAATTTATTTATATCAAATTTTTGATTTAAATTATCATATGGATATACGTCTGAATTTAAATATACTTTTATATCTGATAAATTACAATGATTATAAACATTATTAGTTTGAAATGCTAAAATAATAAATCGTGGTCGTTCTGTTTCAGCAGCTAATTTAACATTCCATATACAAGATGTAGTTTCTGGTAATATAGGATTATAATACATATCCCAACTTCTAAAGGATATTAATAGTGGTGTTTGTTTATTAATTACTTTTAACATTTGTAATTTATATGAGTCAGCCAATTGTATATGAGGCATTTTCCATACAATATTTAAAATTTTCATTCTTGCTGTCGCTTCACTTGATTTATAAACATTTTTGTTATCTTTTTCACGTAATAGAATTAGCTCATGTTTTCCATTAAGTATTATTTTATTATAATCTTCAGCAAATCCAAGTAAAAGATTTAATGATAAACAGAAATGGAAATGTCCTTTTTGAACTTTTAGGTCTTCATTCGTTGACCATCCTGCATTTTTATATTTCATATTATTATTTTGAATTGATAAAATGTTTTTTAAATCTGTTGTTTTACCAACATATCGTGTTCGGTCAATTTCCATACCATTTAATTCATAACGTATTTCACTAAATAAATATGCCATACAATTATTACGTAATGTTATAAGATCATCAATAAGAGTATTATCATTTTTTGTTATAATTCCTTCAATGTATAAAAAACTTTCACTTGGTAAAACATATAAATCTTGATTTTGAATAGAAATTCGAATTTCATCATTATTTTCATATGATGGTAAATATGATAAGTAACTATGAAATTCTTTTCTAATTATTGTATTATCAATCACCGGTCTTTGTAAAACATTTAGTATATGACTCATTTTTTAATGTAAATCCTAAATCTGTTAAAAATTTTCTATTTATTTTCGTCAGTGGTTTATGTTTTATGATCCTTTTATTATTTTTATATTTTTGTTTATTATTGAAGGTGTTTTTTCCTTCTATACAGCTTGACGGTGTAAATATGAATGATTCTGGGTTGAATGCACGTTGATAATTATACACAATCATTCTTTTAATGGTTTTAAATGTAATCTTATTGTTATTTTTTCTCCACGAAAGTTTATTAAATTATCATCTTGGTCAACTATTTCTAATATGATTGAATTTATTTGTTGTGTATTCACTGGTAGATACATAACATTTTGTGGTATTTCCGTTATTTTATAACCAGGGCTAACAGCAAGAGCAAACTGATGTAATATGTGTGCTGGCGTATTATTTATATAGGTTCCAGCTATAATATTACATTTAATAATTATATTATTTATTTTTGTAATATTAATTGGGTTATCAGAACAATTTTTTATTTCAGTTTGTAGTATTTTAGGGGTAAATCCTAATAGTTTTCCAATTGAATTTTCTTTATTAAAATATATTATATCTTTTTTACTAATTATTTCCGTTTGTAGGGTATTATAATTTGCGTTTATTGAAAGAATATTATTTTCTTTTTTTTTTTCTTCATATTCTATAATAATTAAATCAGTTATATCATCAATTTCATATGATCCAACGGGAATAGTAATTTCATAGTTTCCAATATGAAATTTATTATTATGTAAATCAACATTTGGAATTGAATGATATGTATCTAAACTTATTAAGCCGCAAACGTAGTTTCCTTTAAGTTCGATTGGCGGAAAATAATTTGTATTAAGTACTGATTCATTGCCAGTAAATGTTAGTGTTATTGACATATTTAATAGCTTTAAACGAATAAGACGATAATAATTTTTGCATTCATATTTATAAGTTTATCCATGAATTATGTATTGAAGAAAATCCAAGCCATTTAACTAACGCTTTGTTTTTTCGTCGTTTTATTATCTTTTCAACTAGATATGTATCAGGATAGTTTGTTTTCATAAGCTCATATTCATAAAATCCTCCTTTAATTTCATGTTCTTGATAATCTTCTAAGATATAAGTGGTAGGGTTTGTATTTTGTATGATTTTAATTTTAAATATTTCGGTTGTCCAATTCGGGGTATATCCTTTTTCAAATATATGTTTATATTTACTTATACGTACAAAATCACCAATTTTAAATTTAGGTTTGTTTGTTATTTTTAAATGATTGTATACAGTATCAAGAAGCATTTTTTCATTTGTTAAATTTACATCATTTGGTGACATGTGTATTGTTTTATGATACGTGTTATTATATTGATTGATTAAATTTTTATAAATATTAATCCATTGATAAGTACCTTGATAACTAAATTCTTTCCACATCATGTTTTTCAATGTTCTGTTAAATCTTTCGACTATACTAGCTTTTAAAACACTATATGTTGAATAATGATTAATATGATACATTTTCATAAGATTTTTAAATGAATTATTAAAAAATTCTTTTCCATCATCGGTTTGTAAATTTTTTGGTTTTCTCATTGAATTCTTAAAAAATATTTTGCATGCTTTTTGCAATATTAACTGCTGTTTTTCTTTTTATTGCTATAGCCCATGCTTTTTTAGAAAACGTATCTATAACAGTTAAAAGATAACGATAACCATCATTATATAATTCATAGTTAATCATTTCCACTAAATCCGCTTGCCATAAGTCATCAATACCTTTTATTATTACATTTCGTCTTATAAAATTTTTTCTCGCTTGTTTATGTAACTCATTAACGATATTTCTTTTATTTATATTCATCACTGTTTTGTTATAGCTTTAATAAGTGGAAAATTTATTTTAACTTTCGATACACTACTATCACTATCATTATTTTTATTTGTAACTATTTGAAATAATATGTCTTCAATATTCTGAATTTTTTTTTCTATTGGCTTTATGTATAATTGTAAAAACTTATCAGAAAACTCTTTATATGTTTGTTGTATTTGTTGTATATTTTGATCGACATCTTCATCGATTGTTGTATTTAAAGTATTTATTTCACTTTTAATAATTCGTATTTCTTTTTCTATTTTAGTAATATTCATTTCTATATGTTTATTATATTTATTAATAAAGTGTTTTAATTTTATTTTGTTTAGAGAACCAGGATTAGAATCACTAGTTTGTCCAAATTTATTTATATGACTCATTTTATTATATTAGCTTCTTTTTAATTCTTCAATTATCGATATAATTTCATTTTTATGATTATTGTTACCAGCATTTTGTGATGCTAATAGTAAACGTAATCTACCAACTAATTCATTGGGGTCATCCCAATATATATATCCTTTTTCCTTTGTTGTAATAATCTTTGTTATAGTACCTCTTCCGACAAAAGGTAATCTTGGTTTGAATAAATTCTTTATGATATATTGATATTTATATGATTTAGATCCTTTAATTTGACTATTAGGTTGAAAGTTTCGCTTATGTGCATTTGTTTCTAATAAAATTTGTTTATAATTTTTTAAATCAGTTTTTGAATACTGAATTGGTTTAGAATGAAATAGAAGTTGAAACAATCCTGTTGTTAATTTATAATTAACATCATTAATTTAAATAATTTTATCAGTATATTTTAATTTATTATTACCATAATACCAATCACCATTTTTCTTTACATTTAAACCATATAACATATCTAATTGTTTTCTATTTTTTAAAAGTTCAAAGTTTTTTAAAAGCAATGATTTTTTTACAACTTTATTCTTAAAATTTTTATTTAACTTATGATTGGTAGAAACTATGTTATCTAATTTTCTTCGTTTATTTTCATAATTATCTACATTTTTTTGTTTTATCTTTCGTAATCGTTGAGTAATAATTTTCTTTTCATTTTTATTTTTTATATTTTTTGCTAACATTAGCAATCTAAGATCATCATTATCATCATTAGCTTTTTTTATATTATAATACGAGGGTCGTTTGATAAGTCCGTGACTTTTTGTATTTGCCGCGCACCTGCTCTAAATACAACACTGCTCCTGTCAGCAGTTATCGATTAACAGCTGACTGTAAAATTTTGAGAAAGCTGCGTTTTTTGGTTTGCGTTTTATAGGCATTGAAAGCAGACGATCTCGTGAATTTTAACGAAAATGGAAAAAAGTGAATTTCGTGTCAGCATGGCAAAATTTCATAAATTGGGCTACGAACTGCTACCCCATCCAGCATATTCTCCAGATTTAGCCCCCTGTGACTATTTTTTGTTTCCAAACATGAAGAAATGGCTCGGCGGTAAGAGATTCGGGTCAAATGAAGAGAAACACAGAAACAAACGACTATTTTGAGGGCCTTGAGAAAACCTATTATTTGGAAGGAATAAAAAAATTGGAAAAACGCTGGACTAAATGTATAGAGCTAAAAGGAGATTATGTTGAGAAATAAAACGCTTCTTTGACGAAAAAAATATATTTTATTCAAAAAGTCACGGACTTATCAAACGACCCTCGTATCTATGGCCATTGATTTTAAAACTTTTTTTCAAGTTTTTTATTAACTGTGTTATCATTTTGTAATATCTCATTTTTAACAATTTTTGAAGGTAATTGAATATTATCAATATTATGACGTTTAGAAATTGTTTTTTTAATATTTTGATGTTGATTTTGTACTGCTTGATTTCTAAGATCATCATTACAATCATAAGCTTTTTTTATATTATAATATCTATGGCCATTGATTTTAAAACTTTTTTCAAGTATTTTATTAACTGTGTTATCATTTTGTAATATCTCGTTTTTAACAATTTTTGAAGGTAATTGAATATTATCAATATTATGACGTTTAGAAATTGTTTTTTTAATATTTTGATGTTGATTTTGTACTGCTTGATTTTCTACTGTTTGGTTTTGAACTGCTTGATCTTTGTTTATATTACTATCTGTTTTTGATAATAGATCATTATATTTTTCTCTTTGGTTATCTAAAAAACTTTCAAAATTATGTAATGTTTCATCAGAATGAAGAGAAAATTGATTATTTTCAAATGGAATAACATTATCATCACCACCATCAACATCATCATCATCACTTGATAGTAGTTGTTTTTCTATTTTAATATGTTGTTGTTGATTATCTATTTTTTTCGTTTAATTTTAAGTATCTTATTACATTTTTCACGTTTATTATTTATATTAAATTTCATTTCTTCTGATTCATTATAATCATCAATATCCTGTTCAAAATCATTCATTCGTTTTTTTCTTCCTCTTTTATTTAAATTTTGTGCAATTACATTTAAAGGCTGTGTAATCGGCTTAAAAGTTTTATCAAAAGCATTAATTCTATCGATTTCATTTAACTTCATACTATTTAATTTTTCTTTTAATATTGTTCTTGCTTTAACAATATTACACAGCCCCACAAAAAAAAAAAGTTTCATGATCTGGGTATGCGGCATATGCAGTTATATGTATTTTGGGTCGCTGATTTCGAATCCGGCATCAGAAATTCTCCATCACGTCTGGATTTCGACATAACCTCAAAAAACTGAAAAACCTTTAAATATCTCCCAAGAGATATAGAATCCTGATCTGGGTATGCGATATAAGCTTTAATATGTATTTTGACCTTCTGAGTTCGAATCCGAAGTCAAAACTTACACTAGACGTCTAAGTTTTGATTTAACCTCAAAAAACTCCACAAATTTTTGGAGCCCCATAAAATAATGGGTGGTCATGATCGGGTCATGCGATATATGTATATATATGTTTTTCGACCTTCCGAATCCGAATATGAAGTCAAACCCTGCCTATCACGTCCAAAATTCAACCAAACCTAAAAATGTTTCAAAAACTTCCAAAATTTTGAAATTTTTTGATCATGGATTATGGCAATTGGTCAATTATGTACAGTCACGTTTTCATTTTTTGTCTTTTATTTACTTAATTAAAGTTTTGAAGTAAAAAATCATTACTCATAGGAACATTTTCAAAAATGTGATAAAATAACGGTCAAAACGACTTGTATCAACCTGAAATTTTTTTTATATCATACTCAAATATACCCTAATCTAATATTTAAAACAGTTTTGAAATTTCGAAAGTTTTTGAAAAATTTTGTAGGTTAGGTTGAATTTTGGACGTGATAGGGACGTTTTGACTTCATATTCGGATTCGGAAGGTCGAAAAACATATATATACATATATCGCATGACCCGATCATGACCACCCATTATTTTATGGGGCTCCAAAAATTTGTGGAGTTTTTTGAGGTTAAATCAAAACTTAGACGTCTAGTGTAAGTTTTGACTTCGGATTCGAACTTAGAAGGTCAAAATACATATTAAAGCATATATCGCATACCCAGATCAGGATTCTATATCTCTTGGGAGATATTTAAAGGTTTTTCAGTTTTTTGAGGTTATGTCGAAATCCAGACGTGATGGAGAGTTTCTGATGCCGGATTCGGAATCAGCGACCCAAAATACATATAACTGCATATGCCGCATACCCAGATCATGAAACTTTTTTTTTTTTGTGGGGCTGTGTTATCTAACAAATTACTCTTTTCATTTAAGTTTTTCATTGTTGTTGTTTCATTTAAAAACAATTGTTAACTATTTAACTTTTTTTATTACTGTTTAAATATATATTATTTGTGTAAATATAAAATAATAATTATATTATTAGCTGATAGGAGGCTGTTAAAAAGCTCTTCAAAAGCTTTTTAAAAGCTGATTAGAAGCTGATCAGAAGCTGATCAGAAACTGTTAAATAATTGTTGACAGGTTTTCAACATATAAAAATCATAATTCTATAAAATTATCAAAACCTTTTCTATAACGTCCTTTATTAATATCATTATCTTTACTTATAACAAGAAAACCATATTTATATTCCCAACATTTAGTACACATTTTTATAAAAGTTTTAAACGACATATCCCCCAATACATGATCATTATATATATGTTTTATATTCATTTCATCTTGTTTAAAAATAATAATTAAATTAGCATTATCACGAATTAAATGTTTTGGTATCTTTGTATATGTTTGACATAAATAGAAAGAATCAATATGCTTATGACGACCCATACAAAAATAATCTCTTATTGTATTTTGTTTATCGCAGTTAACATCATCAAATATCATTATCGAATTTATTTTTGCTTTATCTGGAGGTAAAACTTGTTCTTTGTCAGAAAATGTGTATATATGCATTCCCTTTATTGGTTTAACCAATTTTATTAAATATTGGTATTTAGGTTGATACAATGACTTAGAATAAATATAAATATTTTTAAATTTAAGACCATTAGGGCTTTCTATTAAACTTATCATAACATTTGTTTTCCCACAATTAGATGGGCCCACAATTAATGCACGTATAGAATTTGGTAACAGCGGGCTGTGAACTATTATTTTATTTTTATCTCGTTCACCGCATTCTTTATCAATATTTCGTATTTTTATTTGTTTCTGTTGTTTATGTATACGCATGTTTCTATGTATTATTTGTTATGTATATATTTCTTTCTATAAATACAATGAATAATAATAATATAGTTCATTTATGTTATATATATAACATAAGACACATGTTTGTCTATAATTAAAAACAAAATATTTATTATAAATTTTGTTATCGATTAACAATCGATTTATTAATATTATAAAATGACTATCATATATAATAAAAATAAACCAAATCAGTATAAAATTGGTGGTAGCATTGTTAACAGCCTCATAAATAAATTACCATTTGAATTACATTTACCGGGTGGCTATCAGTTTTGTGGACCAGGAACAAAACTTGCAGAACGTTTAGCTAGAGGGGATAAAGGTATGAATCCATTAGATGCCGCATGTCGAGAACATGATATAATATATTCACAAACCGTAAATAATAATAAAGAGAACCTAGAAAAACGACATCAAGCTGATAACACATTAGCTGAAAAAGCGTGGGGGCGAGTAAAAGCAAAAGATAGCACATTTAAAGAAAAATCCGGCGCATGGTTTGTTACGAATGCAATGAAAGCAAAAGTTAAATTTGGTCTTGGTATGACATCATCAACAAAAAAACGAAACAGAAAAAAAAAAAAAAAAAAAACTCGTAAACAACAACAACGGCAACGAAAAATGAAAAAACGTTCATCAACATTGTTATTTAAAAATGTTGTGAAAAAAACATTGAAAGTATTAAAACGTAAAAATCCCACAGATTTGAATGAAGCGATCACAATATCAAGACAAACAATTCCAACTTCTATGAAATGTAATAGAAAAAATGCATATTCAATCATTCCAAGAGTGATACCATTACCAAAAATAGGAGGATTTTTACCTTTGATTCCGATTTTTACAGCATTGTCTGCACTTGGTGGTCTTGCGAGTGGTGGATCAGCTATAGCAAAAGCAATAAATGATGTCAAAAATGGAAAACAACAACTAGCAGAAGCAACACGACATAATCGTCATATGGAATCAATTGCTATGGGAAAAGGACTCTTTCTAAAACCATATAAAAAGGGTTATGGTTTATTTTATAGTCCATTTAATAAATCGTCAAAAAACTTTTAGCGAAGCTACCCAAACGACCACTAACTGATGTTGATTTAAATGAGTACGGTAAAAAATATCTCAAGTATTTTCGTGGCGTTTTCATGCGTGATCGTTTACCAAAAACAAAACCATGGATTAACGAATGCGGTATTATCAACTTAGATAGTGATAGCGGTGTAGGTACACACTGGGTAGCATATTATAAAAAACATGACTATAAAGAATATTTTGATAGTTTTGGTGATTTAAAACCACCTATAGAGTTAATTACGTATTTGAAGCCAACTATTGAATACAATTATAAAAATAAACAAAAATTTAATACTTTTAATTGTGGACATTTATGTTTAAAATTTTTATTTAATAAATATAATATATAATAAAAAAAATCATAATGTTTTTATTGAATATCTTTATGTTTCCATGCAAGAGTATGTATATTGTTTTCTTTTATAAATCGCTTATCATCTAAATAATTTAACGAAACTTTCATATATTCCTGTGTATATATCTCATGTAATTTTGATTTAAATAAATACATCGTATGAACTTGATTTTGCTTTCTATATAAACAATTACGAAAATCATTAATAGTTAATTTTGATGTTACACTTTTTTTCACACCTTTTAATTTCTTTATTTCTTTCGACTTAATTATATTATTTTCAGAAGAAATGATTTTAAATGAATACATTTTTGCTCTTAAACCAATAAATTCTTTAATTAAGTTTCCTTTACATTCATCTTTCATCATGCCTAATGTTTTTTTATTTAATAAAGGTAGATTATATATATTATCAATAGCATATTCTGATGTATCAAAATGATTTATTATATCTGGTTTAATATCATTATAATAATCAATAGTTTCAATATCATATATAAAAGAATCGGTATCCATATACATTAAACTAATATTTGTGTTATACTTTGGTTTCATATAATCATAATGAAAACTATACATTTTATATTTCGATAATTCTAACACAGTAAAACCAATATATATTGGTTTATTATAAAAAATATTTCCCTTTTGCATTTGTATAGTAGCTAACATTTCTTCATTAAATTGTAGTAAACTATGAAAATTAAATTTAGCAATAAGACTTCTAGCGCCTAACTTTTTACCCTTATTTTCCCAACTACATACCAATTTAATTTCTTTTCTTTTATCAACATTTTCCATGGTCTTGCCATATACAGCATTGTTAAGAAGTTTAAAAAAATTTTTTTCAAAGTCATTTGTGGCCAATGTTCTAAAATGATTATTATAATCAATATATTTCTTTAACCAATCTGATTGATTAAATTGTAATATTCTATGTATTTTAGTTAAAACAATACCATGTTTTAAACATTGTTGTAAATTTCTATAATGTATTATATAATTTGTTTTATGTGTGAAATCTGCAATCAATTTTGTATATTTCATATTTTCATTTCGTTTATTTTCTGCACAAAATGGTAAATCATTATGGTAATCATGTAGTGACTCACTATATTCTAAATCTACTTCTAAAATATAACCAATTTCAGCATCTGGTTCAATATTCATTAAATTGAAATTTTTAATATCTTCTTTCCATTCAAAATTTTTATATGGTATATATTGCGACATAGCATAACCATATAGATTGTTAACATCTAAATATATAATATAATTAGATTTTTTGTTTGGATCATAATCATGTAAATACTTATTATTTGCAATTGAGTGTCGTTTAACACACTGAACAAGTCCACCTCTAATACCTTTCATTATAAAGTTATGCATATTGATGTCTGTTAAAAGTTCTATTTCTATTTGTGTTGTTTTTAACATCGCATCCCAAGATAAGCCAGGGGTTGTGTAATATTGACATGGGTCTAAATTATATATTTGTTGACAGATATTTCTAAAATTTTCAAAAATGTCGCATAATAAAAGTACATCTATTTTTAAATATAATAAAAGATAATCTAATAAATTATTACATTTAAAAACATTCCATATTTGTTGAGCATATATATAATTTTCTTCACTACAAAATTGATTTGTTAATTTATTAAAAAAATGTTCTTGTAATGGTAATTGTTTATCGTTTAATTTTTCAATTGAGTTAAGATAATCATATGGAAATATACCTTTTCGTTTTACTAATTTAAACTCTTCTTTTTCTGGAAAAAATGAACTAACAGTTTTTAAGCTATTATCATTTAAATAACCAGCTAAGTTATCTAAACTTGATGGCATAAATCTAAACGAATCTAAAAATCGTAGCTCAAAGTATTTTTCTGGTGTTATAAAAATTTTCTTAGAAATAGATATATAAAATTCTTTGCTAATTGGTATTATTGTTATTTCGCCTTCAATTGTTGATAATTCCTTTACAAACAAATGACAATCATATGCAGAAAAATTATGAAAAAATATTGGGAAAAAATTTGATATTTTATAATTTAAATTACATTCATTATGTGCAGCTCCTCTGTATTCACCAGTTAAATGACAATGATCTTTAACCTTATCATAATTTAACAATTTTTTACAAATATGACAATATTGTTCTAATTCAAAAGATTTCAATTGAAATTCTGTTAATACTTTCATTGGTTTAATTACAGATAAATGATTAGTATAAAGTTGTAAGCAATCATTATATAAAGTTTGTATAAAATGGTTTGAACAAGCTGTACCGTTATATATTCTAAATATATTTAAGTTATTATCAAAAGAACATTTAATATAATAGCTATATGCATAAGGAATATGTTTTTGTATTGATCTTATATTAGTTGAATTTTCAATATTAACATCTTGTAATATACATTCAAAATCAGCATATACAACAAAAGGAATATCTAATTGTTTTTTATAGTTTTTAAAACTAATTATATTATTATTAATTGAAGGTAATCGAGTAACAATTTTATTACATTCAGGGCGATGTTGTTGTAGTTTGTTACTGTCATGAAAATATAATAGACATTTATTACATAGATAAACTCGACATTTATGCTTTGTCAGTTGACTTCGAAGTAATCTGGGAAAAAAGAATTTTGTAAAAAACATATTTATATATTACATATATACTTACCTTGAAATATCCTTTATCAAAACATAATGACATGTTTTTTCTTTTTCCAAAAAATAATAGGTATATTTCATGTGAAGCGTTATTATTTTTACTAAAGTAATATGGACCAATTATGTGGTTTTGCTCATCTAATCCAAGTAGAGTTATACTTATTTTAGGGTTGTTATATTCAAAATTTGTTATATCAGTTACCGGTGTGGGAAAATTTATATTTAAAAAGTTTATTGTTATATTATTGAATATAAATACATTTTTTTCTATATTATGAATTTTAGTTACTTCGGTAAAGGCAAATAATATAGCCCATTTAAAACAATAATTATCATTTTTATAAACATTAACACAGGCCTTTTTATCTTGTATTATTTTTGGTAAGGGTATATAGTTCGAACCCTTAAGTGGTTGATATTTATTTATATTAATTTCTAAATGTAATATTTCAGTTAAAGACCAACCGCTATCACGTTCTTGAAATTCACTCATTTTTATTAAAATTATGTTGAAAGAATCTTCGATTATTTTTTTTATTTCATTATGATTCATAGTTAAATTTAAAATTCGCATTTTTGTTTGATGTGTTTTCACTTCAATTTTACACAAATCTTCATCAACTTTAATTAAAACATAATTACAAAATAGTTCAAAATTGAATTTGATATTAATATGTTTAGCAAGCGCATCTTCCAGTAGTTTATATATTTTAGCGCTGATTGTAGTAAACATTTTTCCTACATTCAAATTGTTCTTATCAGGGTTTTTTAAGATATATGTTGAAATTCGATTTTTAAATATACTCGATACACATTTTATATTATCAGATATTTCTTTACTTGCACAATTTTTATGAGTATTAGTACGCATATGATGTGTATAATTTTCATGTTTAATATATATATTACACGCATCGCAATATATATCATGGTTTATACTTGTATTTGAATGTTGATTTTTTATATGTCGAACTAAGTTTTGGTTTTTGTTAAATACTTTTCCACAATGTTCACATAAAAACTCCATTTTGTTGTGTTTTTTTTGTTTTATTTCATTTATTAAACTTTTTTTATATTTTTATAAAAAAAAATATTTATTCTCCTTTTACAAAACGTAGTGAATAATTATCTGGACCGTCAAATTCTTTTATAAATTTATACTTTCCGACGTTAAATAAATTTACATCTTCATCAGATAAGTTATTATAGCGATCTGGTAGAAAGACCACGAAATCTTTACACTCAATCATTATTTTTTCACCATAAACAGTATTTTTTCGAACGGTTTTCATAATTTCAAAGGGTTTCTCAGCTTCCAAATCCTTGATGCTTTTAATTGCTCGCTTCTGTGTTTTGCCATGAACATTCCAGTTCTCCAACGCTGCTTCTTGCGACATCTTTTTCAGTTCAAATGTAAAAATATGAATAAAATTGCTTCGCTACATACAGGGTATTATATAGGAAGAGCTTAAACAAAGAAACATGTGTTTGTGATAAAAGCTCACATTAAACAAACATGCGACCGGACATTGATAAAATGTTATTTTTCTTTATTGCAAAGCAAACAATAATAAATATGATGTTATTAAACATATATACACCCAAGCTCTGATAAAACGTTTAAATACGTCTTAGTTTTTCAAAGAATAGATATTATATAAAAGTCTACATTAAACGAACATGCGACCGGACATTAATAAAATATTATCTTTTTCTGTCGTGGGAAGCAAACTATAATAAATATGTTCTACTTAAACGTATATAATGTGAAAATATGAATAAAATTGCTTCGCTATATACAGAATATTATATAGAAAGAGCTTAAACAAAGAAACATGTGTTTGTGATAAAAGGTCACATTAAACAAACATGCGACCGGACATTGATAAATGTTATTTTTCTTTATTAAAAAGCAAACTATAATAAATATGTTATTAAACATATATACACCCAAGCTCTGATAAAACGTTTAAATACGTATATAATTTTGCTATAAAAGTAGAACGTTATTCATTCGCAATTCAGTTGTTTGTTATTCTCAAATACAAAATATATAATATTTAAAAACATCAATATGAATAACCGAAAAGAATATAAAGCAATTAAGAGAGTAATTAGAACTCTTAATTCGTTAAATGAAAAAAAAAAATAAAAATCGACGACCTACCGCTTAACGAAGAGCACATAATAGTAGGATATAGACGAGACCATCTGGCGCAGAACTCTTTGGAATTGGAGCTAACAAACTGTTTCCTGGAAATGGAGGAAAAATATTGGGAAATTCCTAACGACTACTATAAATAACTTGCTACGTATAAATGTAGTATAGAAACACGTCATAATTTTGTAACAAGTCAAACAAAAATTATATTTAAAGATTCTTTTGTTGTATTAAAATAAATGTTGACTAAATATTGTTATGCAGTATATGTTGAACATGTTTATTTTCTTTATATAAACAATAAAGCAGCTTAAAAAGCGAAAGCCACACATTATATGTTATACATATATTATTTTCTTTCCATAAACAAGAGAGCTGCTTAAAAGAGCGAGAGTCATTCCAAGTACATTGCGATAAAAAGTTAAACGTTATAAAACGAGATAATCAGTAGCAGTAACAAGAGAACTGCTTAAAAGAGAGAGTCATTTAAAGTATATTGAGAAAAAAAACGTCTTAGTCAGTAGCAGTAAAAAGAGAGCCGCTTAAAAGAGAGAGTCATTCAAAGTGTATTGATATAAAACAAGGTAGGCAGTAGGAGTATAGATCAGTTCACTTTTAAATTTTTAAAAAAACATAAAATGGACCATCGACAACTTAACGCTATTGTAAAAGAGTTGAATGCAGAAAATATAAAAGCTACGGTGAAAATCTATGAGATAGATCCTGAAAAACCCTTCCGTATTTTAAATTTTCGTCGAAGCCATTTTGAACCAGAGAGTTTGGAGCTTGAACTGGAGGATTGCTTCGTGGAGATGCCGCACAACTATTGGAGATTTGATGATTACCATTTTGATATGCTTTCGAAAGCAAGATACTCAATTATGGTCACCAGGAACTCCATCAACCAGGATGTCATCAAATTTATGGAATAAATTTTGGTTTAAAAACAGATTTCAATAAAAATACTGTTTTAAATAAAAAACAATGGAAAATACAACTTTTATTTTTTTGTTTTTATTGTGAATCATATCTTGTTCTTTGGTTTGTAGATGGATATTTCGTTATTGTTTTTTTTGGTTTGTAGATGACTATTTCGTTATTTCAATGAAAACAATGGAAATATAACTTTTGTTTTATTTGTTGGTTTTATTGTGAATCATATCTTGTTGTTAGAATTATAGATGAATATTTCGTTATTTATTTTTTGTTCTATTGAGAATCATTTCTTGTTCTTTTCTTGTCAACAATTCATATCGGCATATAATATCTAAACATTGCATTATTATTTTATTCAAATAGAGATTCATGTTAACTACAGCAGTTGTCTTAGTGTCCAAATGTTTAAACATGTCTTCAAATCCTTTATTGGTCCATATTAGTGATAATGTTCGCCAAAGAAATATGATATCCTCGTCAAATATTTTTGCGCCATGGTTCAATAAAAAATTCTGAATTTTAACTGCTATTATATCCGTCATGATTAATAGTTTATTGAATACTGAAAAATAAAATAAATTAACATATTGTCATAGTTCGTTTTTAATATATATACTATTAACATTTACTTACTCATAAAAAAGATAAGAGAAAATACTGATTTATTCACTCTCGTCATCTGTGTCCGGTATGACTTCATCAAAAACCATAAGGTTATACATATCGTGAGGGAAATAATTTTCGACTTCAGGAAATAGTATATGCAAATTCAAATCTTCCAATATCTGTGCTACCAGAAAAGAACTAGGTGCTTGTAAATCCTCTATTTGATCTCTAATAGCATTAGTATTAATGTTTCTCATTGTAAAGCTATATTCAAATCGCTTGCAAATTAAAACTAAGCCATAAAACTCACATACGTTTCTTTACTAGCTAACTAGCTATCTCGCTAACTAGCTATCACGCCAGCTAGCCCCGGCCCCCGGCCCCCCGGCCTCAGGCCCTGCCCTCGACCTCGCCCTCGACCCCGGCCCCGGCCCCGGCCCCGGCCCCGGACCCCGGCCCCGGCCCTGGCCCCGGCCCTCGGCCCCGGCCCTCGACCCCGGCCCTCGACCCCGCCCCTCGACCCCGCCCCGGCCCTGGCCCTGGCCCTGGCCCTGGCCCTGGCCCTCGACCCCGCCCCTCGACCCCGCCCCTCGACCCCGCCCCTCGACCCCGCCCCTCGACCCCGCCCCTCTGGCCCCGGCCCTCTGACATTTGGCTCCGCCAGAATCCCCACCCTGTTGTTGTTGTAGATTTGTAGGGCAGGAAATGGCTCCGCCAGAGTGTCACACTCTCCGGCGCCAGCGACTCGCAAAACGTCGTGGGGATTCTGGCGGAGCCATTTCCTGCCCTACAAATCTACAACAACAACAGGGTGGGGATTCTGGCGGAGCCAAATGCGAGCGATAAGCAAGAAAACGCTCAACTTTTTGCACTGAATGTGAACTTTCCAGAATCCCCATGACTCCGGGCTCCGCCAGAACCCCCATATTCTCCCTACTACAGTCTAGACACAGGCTAGGCACAGGCTAGCCACAGGCTAGGCACAGGCTAGGCACAGGCTAGGCACTGGCTAGGCACAGGCTAGGTACTGGCTAGGCACAAGCTAGTCACAGGCTAGGCACAGGCCAGTCATAGGCTAGGCACAGGCTAGGCACAGGCTAGACACCGGCTAGACACCGGCTAGACACCGGCTAGACACCGGCTAGACACCGGCTAGACACCGGCTATACACCGGCTAGACACCGGCTAGACACTGACTAGACACAGGCTAGACACTGGCTAGGCACAGGCTAGGCACTGGCTAGACATTGCCTTGGCACACGCTATGCACATGCCTGTCTCAGGCAAGGCACAGGCTAGACACTGACTAGACACAGGCTAGACAGAGGCTATACACTGGCTAGGCACAGGCTAGACACAGGCTATGCACAGGCTAGACAAAGGCTAGACACTGGCTAGGCACAGGCTAGGCACTGGCTAGACATTGCCTTGGCACACGCTATGCACATGCCTGTCTCAGGCAAGGCACAGGCTAGACACAGGCTAGACACCGGCTAGACACCGGCTAGACACAGGCTAGACAGAGGCTATACACTGGCTAGGCACAGGCTAGACACAGGCTATGCACAGGCTAGACAAAGGCTAGACACTGGCTAGGCACACGCTATGCACATGCCAGTCTCAGGCAAGGCACAGGCTAGACACAGGCTAGACACTGGCTAGGCACAGGCTATGCACATGCCAGTCACAGGCAAGGCACAGGCTAGACACAGGCTAGACACAGGATAGGCACAGGCTAGACACAGGCTAGACACAGGCTAGGCACAGGCTAGGCACTGGCTAGACACTGGCTAGGCACACGCTATGCACATGCCTGTCTCAGGCAAGGCACAGGCTAGACACAGGCTAGACACTGGCTAGGCACACGCTATGCACATGCCAGTCTCTGGCAAGTCACAGGCTAGACACAGGCTAGACACTGGCTAGGCACACGCTATGCACATGCCAGTCTCAGGCAAGGCACAGGCTAGACACAGGCTAGACACTGGCTAGGCACAGACTATGCACATGCCAGTCACATGCCAGTCACAGGCAAGGCACAGGCTAGACA
This sequence comes from Zaprionus indianus, assembly GCA_018904595.1. Taxonomy (NCBI): domain Eukaryota; kingdom Metazoa; phylum Arthropoda; class Insecta; order Diptera; family Drosophilidae; genus Zaprionus; species Zaprionus indianus. The sequence goes on along the minus strand of JAEIHA010001006.1, from coordinate 92,474 downwards.
CAGGCTAGACACTGGCTAGGCACAGGCTAGACACAGGCTAGACACAGGCTAGACACAGGCTAGACACAGGCTAGACACAGGCTAGACACAGGCTAAACACAGGCTAGACACAGGCTAGACACAGGCTAGACACAGGCTAGACACAGGCTAGACACAGGCTAGACACAGGCTAGACACAGGCTAGACACAGGCTAGACACAGGCTAGGCACAGGCTAGACACAGGCTAGACACAGGCTAGACACAAGCTAGACACAGGCTAGACACAGGCTAGACACAGGCTAGAAACAGGCTAGACACAGGCTAGGCACAGGCTAGGCACTGGCTAGACACTGGCTAGGCACACGCTATGCACATGCCTGTCTCAGGCAAGGCACAGGCTAGACACAGGCTAGACACAGGCAAGACACTGGCTAGGCACACGCTATGCACATGCCAGTCTCTGGCAAGGCACAGGCTAGACACAGGCTAGACACTGGCTAGGCACACGCTATGTACATGTCAGTCTCAGGCAAGGCACAGGCTAGACACAGGCTAGACACTGGCTAGGCACAGACTATGCACATGCCAGTCTCTGGCAAGGCACAGGCTAGACACTGGCTAGGCACACGCTATGCACATGCCAGACACAGGCTAGGCACAGGCTATGCACATGCCAGTCACAGGCAAGGCACAGGCTAGACACAGGCTAGACACAGGCTAGACACAGGCTAGGCACAAGGCTAGACACAGGCTAGACACAGGCTAGACACAGGCTAGACACAGGCTAGACACAGGCTAGACACAGGCTAGGCACAGGCTAGGCACAGGCTAGGCACAGGCTAGGCACAGGCTAGGCACTGGCTAGGCACAGGCTAGGCACATGCCAGACACAGGCTAGACACAGGCTAGACACAGGCTAGACACAGGCTAGGCACAGGCCAGTCACAGGCTAGGCACAGGCTAGGCACAGGCTAGACACAGGCTAGACACAGGCTAGACACAGGCTAGACACAGGCTAGACACAGGCTAGACACTGGCTAGGCACAGGCTAGACACAGGCTAGACACAGGCTAGACAAAGGCTAGACACTGGCTAGGCACAGGCTAGGACACAGGCTAGGCACACAGGCTAGACACAGGCTAGACACAGGCTAGGCACAGGCTAGACACAGGCTAGACACAGGCTAGGCACACAGGCTAGACACAGGCTAGACACAGGCTAGACACAGGCTAGGCACAGGCTAGACACAGGCTAGACACAGGCTAGGCACAGGCTAGACACAGGCTAGACACAGGCTAGACACAGGCTAGACACAGGCTAGACACAGGCTAGACACAGGCTAGACACAGGCTAGGCACAGGCTAGGCACAGGCTAGACACTGGCTAGGCACAGGCTATGCACATGCCTGTCTCAGGCAAGGCACAGGCTAGACACAGGCTAGACACAGGCTAGACACTGGCTAGGCACAGGCTATGCACATGCCAGTCTCAGGCAAGGCACAGGCTAGACACAGGCTAGACACTGGCTAGGCACACGCTATGCACATGCCAGTCTCAGGCAAGGCACAGGCTAGACACAGGCTAGACACTGGCTAGGCACAGACTATGCACATGCCAGTCACAGGCTAGGCACAGGCTAGACACAGGCTAGACACAGGCTAGACACAGGCTAGACACAGGCTAGACACAGGCTAGACACAGGCTAGACACAGGCTAGACACAGGCTAGACACAGGCTAGACACAGGCTAGACACAGGCTAGACACAGGCTAGACACAGGCTAGACACAGGCTAGACACAGGCTAGACACAGGCTAGACACAGGCTAGACACAGGCTAGACACAGGCTAGACACAGGCTAGACACAGGCTAGACACAGGCTAGACACAGGCTAGACACAGGCTAGACACAGGCTAGACACAGGCTAGGCACAGGCTAGACACAGGCTAGACACAGGCTAGACACAGGCTAGACACAGGCTAGACACAGGCTAGGCACAGGCTAGACACAGGCTAGGCACAGGCTAGACACAGGCTAGGCACAGGCTAGTCACAGGCTAGGCACAGGCCAGTCACAGGCTAGGCACAGGCTAGGCACAGGCTAGACACCGGCTAGACACCGGCTAGACACTGACTAGACACAGGGTAGACAGAGGCTATACACTGGCTAGGCACAGGCTAGACACAGGCTAGACACAGGCTAGACACAGGCTAGACACATGCCTGGCTCAGGCAAGGCACAGGCTAGACACAGGCTAGACACAGGCTAGACACTGGCTAGGCACACGCTATGCACATGCCTGTCTCAGGCAAGGCACAGGCTAGACACAGGCTAGACACTGGCTAGGCACAGGCTATGCACATGCCAGTCACAGGCAAGGCACAGGCTAGACACAGGCTAGACACAGGCTAGGCACAGGCTATGGCACAGGCCAGTCACGGGAAGGCTAGGCACAGGCTAGACACTGGCTAGGCACAGGCTAGGCACATGCCAGTCTCAGGCAAGGCACAGGCTAGACACAGGCTAGACACTGGCTAGGCACAGGCTATGCACATGCCAGTCTCACAGGCAAGGCACAGGCTAGACACAGGCTAGGCACAGGCTAGACACAGGCTAGACACTGGCTAGGCACAGGCTAGACACATGCCAGTCACAGGCTAGGCACAGGCTAGACACAGGCTAGACACAGGCTAGGCACAGGCTAGGCACAGGCTAGGCACAGGCTAGGCACAGGCTAGACACTGGCTAGGCACAGGCTATGCACATGCCAGTCACAGGCAAGACACAGGCTAGACACAGGCTAGACACAGGCTAGGCACAGGCTAGGCACATGCCAGTCACAGGCAAGGCACAGGCTAGGCACAGGCTAGACACAGGCTAGGCACAGGCTAGACACAGGCTAGGCACAGGCTAGGCACAGGCTAGACACTGGCTAGGCACAGGCTAGACACAGGCTAGACACAGGCTAGACACAGGCTAGACACAGGCTAGACACAGGCTAGACACAGGCTAGACACAGGCTAGGCACAGGCTAGACACAGGCTAGACACAGGCTAGACACAGGCTAGACACAGGCTAGACACTGGCTAGGCACAGGCTAGGCACAGGCTAGACACTGGCTAGGCACAGGCTATGCACATGCCTGTCTCAGGCAAGGCACAGGCTAGACACAGGCTAGACACTGGCTAGGCACAGGCTATGCACATGCCAGTCACAGGCAAGGCACAGGCTAGACACAGGCTAGACACAGGCTAGACACAGGCTAGACACAGGCTAGACACAGGCTAGACACAGGCTAGGCACAGGCTAGGCACAGGCTAGACACTGGCTAGGCACAGGCTAGGCACAGGCACAGGCTAGACACAGGCTAGACACAGGCTAGACACAGGCTAGACACAGGCTAGACACAGGCTAGACACAGGCTAGACACAGGCTAGACAAAGGCTAGACACAGGCTAGACACAAGCTAGACACAGGCTAGACACAGGCTAGGCATAGGCTAGGCACAGGCTAGGCAGAGGCTAGGCACAGGCTAGGCACAGGCTAGGCACAGGCTAGGCACTGGCTAGGCACAGGCTATGCACATGCCAGTCACAGGCAAGACACAGGCTAGACACAGGCTAGACACAGGCTAGGCACAGGCTAGGCACAGGCTAGGCACAGGCTAGACACCGGATAGACACCGGCTAGACACAGACTAGACACAGGCTAGATTGAGGCTATACACTGGCTAGGCACAGGCTAGACACAGGCTATACACAGGCTAGACAAAGGCTAGACACTGGCTAGGCACAGGCTAGGCACTGGCTAGGCACTGGCTAGACACTGGCTAGGCACACGCTATGCACATGCCTGTGTCAGGCAAGGCACAGGCTAGACACAGGCTAGACACTGGCTAGGCACAGGTTATGCACATGCCAGTCACAGGCAAGGCACAGGCTAGACACAGGCTAGACACAGGCTAGGCACAGGCTAGGCACAGGCTAGGCACAGACTAGGCACTGGCTAGACACTGGCTAGGCACACGCTATGCACATGCCAGTCTCAGGCAAGGCACAGGCTAGACACAGGCTAGACACTGGCTAGGCACAGGCTATGCACATGCCAGTCACATGCCAGTCAAAGGCAAGGCACAGGCTAGACACAGGCTAGACACAGGCTAGACACAGGCTAGGCACAGGCTAGGCACTGGCTAGACACTGGCTAGGCACACGCTATGCACATGCCCGTCTCAGGCAAGGCACAGGCTAGACACAGGCTAGACACTGGCTAGGCACAGGCTATGCACATGCCAGTCACAGGCTAGACACAGGCTAGACACAGGCTAGGCACAGGCTAGACACAGGCTAGACATAGGCTAGACACAGGCTAGGCACAGGCTAGGCACAGGCTAGGCACAGGCTAGGCACAGGCTAGGCACAGGCTAGGCACAGGCTAGGCACAGGCTAGGCACAGGCTAGGCACAGGCTAGGCACAGGCTAGGCACAGGCTGGACACAGGCTAGGCACAGGCACAGACACAGGCTAGACACAGGCTAGACACAGGCTAGACACAGGCTAGGCACAGGCTAGACACAGGCTAGACACAGGCTAGGCACAGGCTAGACACAGGCTAATGCACAGGCTAGTCACAGGCAAGGCACAGGCTAGGCAGGCACAGGCTAGACACTGGCTAGGCACAGGCTATGCACATGCCAATCACATGCCTGTCTCAGGCAAGGCACAGGCTAGACACAGGCTAGACACAGGCTAGGCACAGGCTAGACACAGGCACAGGCTAGACACAGGCTAGACACAGGCTAGACACAGGCTAGACACAGGCTAGACACAGGCTAGACACAGGCTAGACACAGGCTAGACACAGGCTAGACACAGGCTAGACACAGGCTAGACACAGGCTAGACACAGGCTAGACACAGGCTAGACACAGGCTAGACACAGGCTAGACACAGGCTAGACACAGGCTAGACACAGGCTAGACACAGGCTAGACACAGGCTAGACACAGGCTAGACACAGGCTAGACACAGGCTAGACACAGGCTAGGCACAGGCTAGGCACAGGCTAGACAGAGGCTATACACTGGCTAGACAGGCACACAGGCTAGACACAGGCTAGGCACAGGCTAGACACAGGCTATGCACAGGCTAGACACGGCTAGAGGCTAGACACTGGCTAGGCACAGGCTAGGCACAGGCTAGTCACTGGCTAGGCACAGGCTAGGCACATGGCTAGACACTGGCTAGGCACACGCTATGCACATGCCTGTCTCAGGCAAGGCACAGGCTAGACACAGGCTAGACACTGGCTAGGCACAGGCTATGCACATGCCAGTCACAGGCAAGGCACAGGCTAGACACAGGCTAGACACAGGCTAGGCACAGGCTATGCACATGCCAGTCACAGGCAAGGCACAGGCTAGGCACTGGCTAGACACTGGCTAGGCACACGCTATGCACATGCCTGTCTCAGGCAAGGCACAGGCTAGACACAGGCTAGACACTGGCTAGGCACAGGCTATGCACATGCCAGTCACAGGCAAGGCACAGGCTAGACACAGGCTAGACACTATAAGGTAGTGTCTCGGGCTGAGGTGAGCTCAGTCGCGCCAGGTCCCTTTACAGGAAATTTGTAAACTTGCTGAGACCCGAGACGAAGAAGGAAGGGTGGCCTGTTGAGGTGGGGATCACCTTTTGGGGGGAATGGCGGAGATAATCTCCCAGACGGCGTGGCCGCCTAGATGTCCTACCTATCAGCGTGTGGGGAGTGGTGTCAGCGACAGCGTGCGAGGGCTAAGAACGCGCGACCTGTAGCCACCTCCGCTTCTCGAGTGACCTCGGAGCCGGGTATGAACCAACAGCTAGCGAGACCACCGACTTGCGGCTGCTCCAGGGACTCCACTGTATGCGCTGGGTATTGACCTTCTGGCGCACCAGTGAGACTCCGGAGCAGTTGGGCCACGCGGTCTTGCGTTCCGCCTTCACACGCGATCACTCACACACACACACACACTCACACGCCTCTTCCCCGGCAGTCGCGCCCATCGCTGTGCACTGCTTGTTCCAAAAAAAGACACTTTCATTTTCATTCTCACTTCACTTGTTTTATTTATTTTTTTCCTAAAAATGCCCTACCTAAGCACCGTCCCACTGTTTTCGCCCGGAGTACCGGGCCCTGCCTCAGTTGGCCAACAAGTGGCTCGCTCACCTTACTCCACACGCCCGTTTTCCTTCGTCCTGTGCGCCCTTGTCCTTGGCGTGGCGTCCTCCTCGTGGTCCGTCTAACGGCGCGTCGCTTTGTTGTTTGCCTTCGTCTTGTTTTTTACTTGCCCCTTCACGGCGCGTCACTTGTGCTGTCACTCCTTGGTTTTATCGTTGTTATTGTTATTTATATTATTTTATGCTATTATTGTTTTTCTTGCCTTCGGCGGCGCGTCACTTTGTTTTGTGTTATCGTTTTTGTTTTTAATTGTCCACTCCTTTATTCACTTCCGCATGTTTTCCGAGGTCCCGACACACTAATTAGCGTCCACGCGCCAAAATTCTTCCCAGCCTCCCGGCCGGCGTTAGATTTGGCAGCGCAGTCGCCGAGCTTGAGCCGACCACGCACTTCCCGACAGCGCAGTCGCCGAGCCTGAGCCGACCACGCACTTCGCTGCAGCGTGCATGCATCGTGGTTCTTCTTCCCCTCTCTGCTGCCTACGAGCCTTCCGCTCGGCTCATGCTCTGCTACGGCTGCAGCGCTCTCTTCGTTTCGCTGCTCTCTGCTGCTGGCGTGCATCGCTGCTAGTGTGCGTCGGCGCTCTTGTTGTGAGTGTGCGTCGGCGCTCTTGCTGTCGGCGCTCTTACTGCTGACGCTCTTGCGCGTCGGCGCTCTTGGTGCTAGTGTGCGTCGGCGCTCTCGCTGCCGGCGCTCTTGTTGCTAGTGTACGTCGGCGCTCTCGCTGTCGGCGCTCTTACTGCTGGCGCTCTTGCAGCTGGCGCTCTTGCAGCTGGCGCTCTTGCAGCTGGCGCGCGTCGGCGCTCTTGTTGCTAGCGTGTGCGTGGGTTCGGTCGCTCTTTCTGTGTGCCTGTGTGCGGTCGTTCTCTTTCTGTTGACGCGTGCCTGTGTGCGGTCGTTCTCTTTCTGTTGACGCGTGCCTGTGTGCGGTTGCTCTCTTGTCGTTGATGTGCGCCTGTGTGCGGTCGTTCTCTTGTTGTCGATGTGCGCCTGTGTCGGTGTGTGGTGAGCGTTGCTGCTCTTGCTGCAGGTGTTCGTCTCGCTGCTGGTGTGCTGTCGCTCTCTGTTATGGTGAGCGAGCCTATACCCTATACTTGTTGGCCCCACCGTCTGAGGTAGTTCCGCCTAACCCTTAACATAAAAAAAAAACCTTTTATATATAAATCAACAGATTCCTTCATTGGAACATAAATGTCTTAATACTACATAACAGGTATACTTACAATCTACTTAACCTAAAATGAGAAATGTTAATAAAAGTAGAAAAGATAATAATAATAATAATTATAAAGAAAAATGTGGGACTCAGGTGAGTCCTCACACCCCCCCTTACTATGCCAATGGAAATCAATTATGGTCCGGCCTCCGCGTCCTAGGGTCACTCTGAATGTGGCCCCGTCTATGTTGAGTGCGAACCGCACCCGGCGATGGACACCCTCCTCGTGTTGGGTCCGGATGTGTTCGACCAACAAATCAGGCACTCGGCGTCCAGGTGTGGTGACCCGCCACGTTGGGGGAGCCTCGACCCAGTCGGCGCCGGGCACGAAGAGTGAGTTTGCTAACTCCTCGACCGGGTCCAGCAAGTCGGCCACTTCCTCCAAGGGCCACAACAAATTTTCCTCCCAGTCTTCGAGGCGGTCGGCCGGAGGTAACTCGGCGAGGAGGGCTGCTGAGCGTTGGGCGGCCTCAGCGGATGTGGTCGGCGCGTCTGGGTCAACCCAGCGGAGGGCCCTCCCCGGCTGCGTTGATGATACGCCCGCGTCGTCCGAGATTACTTGCAGCCTCTGCAGTGGCTCCGGTGTCTCGGTGGTGGAGCTGACGAATGGTACTGCGAGAGGCTGCAGGCCGGGGAAAAGGATCGTGCTGACGTCGTCGTCGTCGAGCCCGTCCATTGCCGCATCCGCTTCCTCCAGCTGCACCGGGTGCTCCTCCTCGGGTAGGACCGCCGGGAGGCCGTCCAGCCACTCCTCCACCCCCTGGCGACGCTCCTGCCATGGTTGTCGGCCTCGGCCTGCCATCTCCCGCGCTGTTGTTGTGGTATTCCTTGCTTTTCTGCGGGATATAAACATGTTATACCCCAGGACCTAATCTTAAATAGATGTACCCTACGGAACGGTGAGACGGTGCTATTGAAAGAAACTTAGATAACTTAGTGAACAAAGGGGAACTTAATGTCTAAGTGGCCTGGTTGTCAGGCCCATGCCGTCCCTCGCTGTCGTCCACACTCGGGTCCTCCTCGGGTTGTTGAAAAGGTTTTAAATCGGCTATGTGGGCGGTGCGTCGTTCACGAGTCCCTTCGCGCTGAATCCGGGCTATGTTCTGCGAAAGGAAACGGATTACCTTGTAGGGCCCGTCATATTTGGGGGCCAACTTCGCTGCGAATCCATCCGCTGCCTTGGAGAGGATGTGTTGCCGCAGCAGTACCATCGCGCCCAACTTTGGTCTCCATTCCCTTCGCCGCAGGTTGTAGTGCCTGCTTTGCTCTGCCGATGCTCGCTGCGCGTTTTCTCGAGCCACCTGGAACAGCTGCTCCAACTGTTTTGCCCGGTCTATGGGGTCGCGGCTCACTCGTCCTGTGCCTGGGGTAACCTCCTCGTACAACGCGCCCGGTAGCCGAGGTTCTCGGCCTTGAACCAGAAAAGCCGGACTGAATCCCGTTGTGTCCGAGATGCTACTGTTGATGGCCAGTGAGATCTCCGGGAGCAAGATGTCCCACGTGTGCTGAGGTCCGTTGATGTATTGAGCAATCATGGTTTTGATGGTCCGGTTCGCCCGCTCGGTCGGATTTTGTTGGGGGCTGTATGGCGCTGTGTACTCAATTCGCATGCCGACTCGTTTGCAGAACGCCTTGAACGAACGACTGGTGAATTGCGTTCCGTTGTCGCACACGAAGGTCCTGGGCGTCCCGAAATGCCCGAGAATCCTTTCTCGGAACGCCTTCTCGAGATGGGCGGTGGTGGCCTTGCGTAGCGCGACTAGTTCGACCCATTTGGAAAATAGGTCGAAGAATACCAGCAACACCGTGTTCCCTTGCTTTGACCTCGGTAATGGTCCCACGAAGTCGGCGCAAAGGGTGTCGAACGACTCCTGCACCTGTCTGGACAGCATCTTCCCTGCTGGTTTTCGTTGTTCTACCTTGAATCGCTGGCAGGTGGGGCATCTCTTAACGTACCGGGCAACGTCTCGGAACATCCCTGGCCAGTAATACCGCTGGGCGACCCTTGACGTGGTTTTCCGGATCCCCAGGTGGCCGGCCGTCGGTGCGTCGTGACACTCCTGCAGGATCCTCCCCCTTGACTCCTTACCTACGCAGAGCTTCCATGGAATGCCGTCCTCCTTGTCTGGCTTCAGGCCCAGGTGACGGTACAATTCCCCGTTCTGCACGGTGTAGTCGGGGTATTTTTCGGGCTCCTGTTCCACTTCTCTGCGCCGGCGTTGTACCCACGAGTCGTTGGATGTCACCACCTTGGCTTGGCACAGGGTATCCATCGGCTGCCTGGAGAGCGCGTCCGCCACCACGTTCTGGTTGCCCTTCCTATAGTGGACGTCGAACTGGTATTGTTGGAGTTCGAGGGCCCATCGCGCGATTCGACCTGTTGGGTTCTCAATGGTGTTGAGCCACTTGAGAGCCAGGTGGTCCGTGATGACGTCGAAACGGTATCCTTCCAGGTAGCACCGAAGTTTCCGGATGGCCCAGATGATGGCCAGGCACTCTTTTTCAGTCGCGGAGTAGTTTTCTTCGGCCTTGATCAGGCGGCGACTCACGTACGCGATGACTCGTTCGCCTTCCTCGGTCTCCTGGGTGAGGACGCCTCCCAATCCGAAGTCGCTCGCGTCGGTCTGGAGCGCAAATTTCCTGCTGAAGTCGGGGCATGCTAACACTGGGGCTTCGGTGAGTAACTCCTTCAGCTTGTCGAATGCCCCCTGCTGCTCCTCCTTCCACTCCCAACGGCGACCTTTGCGTAGCAACTGCGACATGGGGAGTACCACCGTCGCGAAGTTTGGGACGAAGCGCCTATACCAGGATGCTATTCCTAGGCACCGGCGTAGCTCCTTCGGATTGGTCGGGGGTTGTAACTTCCGCACAGCTGCCACTTTATCTGGATCCGTGTGGATCCCCTTTTCGCTGACCACATGGCCCAGATACACCAACTTGCGCTGGAAGAAGTGGCACTTCTTCCTGTTGAGGCGGAGGTTAGCTGCCCTCAATCTCCGGAAGACTTCCCGCAAGTTGTGTACGTGCTCCTCCACCGAAGTCCCGATGACTATGATGTCATCCAGGTAAGCGAAGGCGTGCGGTTCCATCTCGGGTCCTATCACGCGGTCCAGGGCGCGCTGGAACGTTGCCGGGGCGGAGTGAAGTCCGAACGGCATGACCTTCCATTGGAATAGGCCCCGGCCAGGTACCGTAAACGCGGTACATTCGCGGCTCTGCTTGGCCATTGGTATCTGCCAGTAGCCGCTTTTCAGGTCCAACGTGTTGATGTATCGTGCATTCCGGAGTCGTTCCAAGATTGAGTTGATTCTTGGGAGAGGGTAGGCATCAGGAACAGAGTGCGCGTTCAACTGCCGAAAGTCCACGCACATCCGAGTCTCGCCTGACTTTTTGCCCACCAAAACGATCGGGGCGCTGTGCGGGCTTTTGGAGGGCTCGATACACCCTTCCCTGAGCAATTCGTCAACCTGGTTGTTGATGATTTTGAGCATTGCCGGGTTCTTGGGGTAGTAACGTTGCTTTATTGGCCGGTCGTCTTTCATCACGATCACATGTTCGGTGATCGTGGAGACGCCGGACAATCCCTCGAACTTGCTGAGCTCCTCCTCCAGAAACTCGGTGACCCATGGTTCCAGTCTGGGCGCGGCGGGGTGTTCTTCGGCTGGGGTACCCACGGCAGCGAGCCCGGTACACGGATGGGCCGTTGGTTTTGGTGTGTCCATCTCGCTGGTTACGCCTTCTTTTTTCCGGAATGGGTTCCTTCGCACAGCTTCCTCGTCCTTTGCCCCCAGCAGGTCCTCTAGCCGTTGCTCGTGCTCGGACTGAGCCGGGCGATTGCCGGCTACACTGCAATGCTCGGTGTCCTTATTCTCGTGGTCCCCTGGTTCGGTGCTAGCCGCGCGGTTGCCGGCTGCTTCGCTACGCTCGGTGTCTTCGTCTCGGTGCTCCCTTGGCTCGATGCTAGCCGCGCGGTTGCCGGCTGCATCGCGATGCTCATTGTCCTTGTTTTGTTGTTCCCTTGATTCGATGTCAGCCGCGCGGTTGCCGGCTGCATCGTTATGCTCAGTGTCCTGGTCTCGGTGCTCCCTTGGTTCGATGCTAGCCGCGCGGTTGCCGGCTGCATCGCGATGCTCAGTGTCCTGGTCTCGGTGCTCCCTTGGTTCGATGCTAGCCGCGCGGTTGCCGGCTGCATCGCGATGCTCAGTGTCCTTGTCCTTGTTCTGTTGTCCACTTGGTTCGATGCCAGCCGCGCGGTTGCCGGCTGCATCGCGATGCTCGTTGTCCTTGTCCTTGTTCTTATTGTCCTTGTCTTGGACTGGCCGGGCTGTTTGGGTTCTCAGGTGGAGGGTGGCCCCTCCACAGACCAGGGTCGCACCGATGGCCCCAAGAAAGTCCAGGCCCAGCAACACATCATCCAGTACAACTGGGAGTATTAGCATCTGCACCAGAGTGCAAGATGTTCCCAGTTGTACATCCGCCCATGTAGCCCGTGTGAGTTCCTTTCGAGTGCCATCGGCCAGAGCGACCACTGTCTTAACTTGACATTGGTTGCCTGCGTTTCCAATTTTCTGCGCCAGTCGTTCCCCGATGAAGCTCCTCGTCGCGCCCGTGTCGACGGTTGCCCACAGTGCGTAGCCCTCGATAATGACTCGCGCTGAGATGCGTCCGCCCTGGATTCGCAATACGCTGGCTACTTCCGAGTGTTGACGGCCTGTGCCCCCGCTGCCTCGGGTTTCAGTGAGGGCGACTGTCCGTTTCCCGGAGCCTGGACTTGGCAACAGTCCACGGTACGCACCCCTTGCTTTCCGCAGGTCCTGCAGAACAGGAGTCGCTGCCCCCGGCATTCGCGGGCGAAGTGTCCGGCCACTCCGCAGTTACGGCATGCTTCCCTTACGTTAATTAATGACTGTTCTCCCGAACTCGCAGGGATCCTTTGGGTGTCGTGGCCGGCCTGCGATGCTCCATTCCCTGGGGCCCACGGTGCGCCTCGTTGTTCGCCGTTCCATTTGTTCCTGCCTCCTGTCCGGTGCTCCTGGTGCATGTCCCATTGTTGTCGCTGCTGCTCCCGTTCACGGGCCTACGAGGTGGGTGGTTGATGACCAGCGCCGTCAGTTCCCGCAGGGTCCGGAAGTCGTTGCGTCTCACGAAGAGCTGGTAGCTGGGTTGCAAGTTCTCGTATACCCGTTCCAGTTCCTGGGCCTCGGTATAGCCAGCTCTGCGCATCATTAGGCGGATGTCAACCATATAGGTCTTATATGGTTCCCCCGCCTTCTGGTACCGCAGCCTGATCTCGTCCTCCAATCGCTGGAAGTAACGAGGAGGTAAGAAGAATTCGAGGAATTCTTTGCGGAAGACGGTCCATGTCTCCCCTTGGAGCCCGCTGGTCCGGAACCAATCCTCGGCCGCGCCCGTCAGCAGTTCTGGAAGTGCCTGTGGGATGTCTCGGGTGTCGATCCTGTACGTGGTTGCTCGCTCCTCCAGTCGCTCGACGAAACGTAGGGGGTCGGACCTGCCGTCAAAAGTTATGCCCCACCTACGCATGCGGTCCGCTGTGTGTGCCAGCGAGGTGTTGTCGCTCCTCTCGGCTGCCCCCGGATACCCCGGTTCCGGCCGTTCGACCATTCGCGGCACTGTCATCGCGGGGATGGGCACGGTGAGGCTGGGCAACGTGGGTTTTTGTTCTTCTGAGACTTTGTTTGCTGCTTTGAGGCGGTCCTCGGCCCCGGTCTCCCTTGCTGGTGAACTCCCACCGGTCCTCGTGATGGGCAACCTCCTGTCTGGACTCACGGAGTTGCCGAATTGCGCCTCCAGTGCCGCCAACCGGTCCAGTGTGGCCGAGGTGTGGTCTTTCCGGTGAACAAAAATTGCCATCCGCGCGCGCAGCTCCTCCACGGTGCCCTCTCGGTCGAGGTTAAACTCGTCCGCCAGCGCCTCGAGTTCTCCCTTCCTTCGGAAGGATATCCAACGAACTCCGACCATAGTTCTCTTCTGTCAGGATGCTAGTTGACTCTTCCTACGATGAGTCCTTTTTTCGCGTTGCAGCTAGTTTTGTTGATTTTCAGGGATGTTTCCGTAGCTTTTAGGGATTCCTACCAAGGATCCCTACACGTTGCAGGCTTGTTCGATGATTTTTTTGGTTTATTTTCTAAGGAGTTCGCAGGTCGGTTGCTCCTACGAAGGATCCCTTTTTTTTTTTTTTAATTTTTATTTCACTTAGATTGCTGGTTCTTTATATTTTATATTTTTTTTTTTAAGGATTCTGTAGGTTGGGTTGTTCCCTACGAAGGATCCTTTTAATTTTGTTTCACTGGTTGTACTTGTACTCGACTTGTTCTCTTCGAGCGCTGTTCACTGACAGCCGTCTGCTAGCTGGCAGACGGCCTTATATACTAATTCGGTCGGGCCTCGGGTGGCCCGATCGTGTCACGCGGTGAAGTTCGGGTCGCTTACCCCCCGATGGCAACCCGGCAGGTCCCCTCTCGTCGAGTTTTTTTGTTTTTTTTTTTTGTGTGAGACGTTCGGTGCTAGGCGTCTCCCTACGGGGCCTCGTGTCGATTGAAATTTTTCCCCTTTACTACCCTTCTTGCCCTCGTCCGTCCTTCGGGTCCCTGTCCTTTGTCCCTACTCCTCGGTTTGTCTCTGCCCCCCTATTCCCTGTCCTGGTCTGGTCCTGTCCGTCTCCTTGACTCCGCTTAAACCTATCCTTGCTAATCCTAAACTCCTTGCTCCTGCCATGCTTAAAACTATTCCTTGTTAATCCTAAAAACTCCTCTCTTCTCCTTGTCTAACCTCTTCTCGTCCGTTTTCTTGTCTCGTCTGCTCTGTTCAATGTCCTGGTCTATATCCCTGTCTCTGTTCTACCTTTTTCCCTCGTCTTTGGTAAGCCTATCCTGAATTTTCCTTTTCTATCCTTTTCCGTTCCCCGTGCGTTCCTTGTTCGTATGTTTGACTGTATGTGTACCTGGTCGATCTACGACGATGAAAATTCCCTACTACGTGTCTGTGCATTACTTGGCGCTTTTCCGCCGCTGGCCACGTATCCCGTCTGAATGTCCCCCTCCCCGGGTTCCTCAGTCGGCCTCGTGGTTCTTTAAGCCACATAATACCCCCCCTATCTTCGTTTTCTTTTGTCTCAGGGTCCCTGCTCGGGCGCCACCTGTAAGGTAGTGTCTCGGGCTGAGGTGAGCTCAGTCGCGCCAGGTCCCTTTACAGGAAATTTGTAAACTTGCTGAGACCCGAGACGAAGAAGGAAGGGTGGCCTGTTGAGGTGGGGATCACCTTTTGGGGGGGAATGGCGGAGATAATCTCCCAGACGGCGTGGCCGCCTAGATGTCCTACCTATCAGCGTGTGGGGAGTGGTGTCAGCGACAGCGTGCGAGGGCTAAGAACGCGCGACCTGTAGCCACCTCCGCTTCTCGAGTGACCTCGGAGCCGGGTATGAACCCACAGCTAGCGAGACCACCGACTTGCGGCTGCTCCAGGGACTCCACTGTATGCGCTGGGTATTGACCTTCTGGCGCACCAGTGAGACTCCGGAGCAGTTGGGCCACGCGGTCTTGCGTTCCGCCTTCACACGCGATCACTCACACACACACACACACTCACACGCCTCTTCCCCGGCAGTCGCGCCCATCGCTGTGCACTGCTTGTTCCAAAAAAAGACACTTTCATTTTCATTCTCACTTCACTTGTTTTATTTATTTTTTTCCTAAAAATGCCCTACCTAAGCACCGTCCCACTGTTTTCGCCCGGAGTACCGGGCCCTGCCTCAGTTGGCCAACAAGTGGCTCGCTCACCTTACTCCACACGCCCGTTTTCCTTCGTCCTGTGCGCCCTTGTCCTTGGCGTGGCGTCCTCCTCGTGGTCCGTCTAACGGCGCGTCGCTTTGTTGTTTGCCTTCGTCTTGTTTTTTACTTGCCCCTTCACGGCGCGTCACTTGTGCTGTCACTCCTTGGTTTTATCGTTGTTATTGTTATTTATATTATTTTATGCTATTATTGTTTTTCTTGCCTTCGGCGGCGCGTCACTTTGTTTTGTGTTATCGTTTTTGTTTTTAATTGTCCACTCCTTTATTCACTTCCGCATGTTTTCCGAGGTCCCGACACACTAATTAGCGTCCACGCGCCAAAATTCTTCCCAGCCTCCCGGCCGGCGTTAGATTTGGCAGCGCAGTCGCCGAGCTTGAGCCGACCACGCACTTCCCGACAGCGCAGTCGCCGAGCCTGGGCCGACCACGCACTTCGCTGCAGCGCGCATGCATCGTGGTTCTTCTTCCCCTCTCTGCTGCCTACGAGCCTTCCGCTCGGCTCATGCTCTGCTACGGCTGCAGCGCTCTCTTCGTTTCGCTGCTCTCTGCTGCTGGCGTGCATCGCTGCTAGTGTGCGTCGGCGCTCTTGTTGTGAGTGTGCGTCGGCGCTCTTGCTGTCGGCGCTCTTACTGCTGACGCTCTTGCGCGTCGGCGCTCTTGGTGCTAGTGTGCGTCGGCGCTCTCGCTGCCGGCGCTCTTGTTGCTAGTGTGCGTCGGCGCTCTCGCTGTCGGCGCTCTTACTGCTGGCGCTCTTGCAGCTGGCGCTCTTGCAGCTGGCGCGCGTCGGCGCTCTTGTTGCTAGCGTGTGTGTGGGTTCGGTCGCTCTTTCTGTGTGCCTGTGTGCGGTCGTTCTCTTTCTGTTGACGCGTGCCTGTGTGCGGTCGTTCTCTTTCTGTTGACGCGTGCCTGTGTGCGGTTGCTCTCTTGTCGTTGATGTGCGCCTGTGTGCGGTCGTTCTCTTGTTGTCGATGTGCGCCTGTGTCGGTGTGTGGTGAGCGTTGCTGCTCTTGCTGCAGGTGTTCGTCTCGCTGCTGTTGTGCTGTCGCTCTCTGTTATGGTGAGCGAGCCTATACCCTATACTTGTTGGCCCCACCGTCTGAGGTAGTTCCGCCTAACCCTTAACATAAAAAAAACCTTTTATATATAAATCAACAGATTCCTTCATTGGAACATAAATGTCTTAATACTACATAACAGGTATACTTACAATCTACTTAACCTAAAATGAGAAATGTTAATAAAAGTAGAAAAGATAATAATAATAATAATTATAAAGAAAAATGTGGGACTCAGGTGAGTCCTCACAACACAGGCTAGGCACAGGCTAGGCACAGGCTAGGCACAGGCTAGGCACTGGCTAGACACTGGCTAGGCACACGCTATGCACATGCCAGTCTCTGGCAAGGCACAGGCTAGACACAGGCTAGACACTGGCTAGGCACACGCTATGCACATGCCAGTCTCAGGCAATGCACAGGCTAGACACAGGCTAGACACTGGCTAGGCACAGGCTATGCACATGCCAGTCACATGCCAGACACAGGCAAGGCACAGGCTAGACACAGGCTAGAAACAGGCTAGACACTGGCTAGGCACAGGCTAGACACAGGCTAGACACAGGCTAGACACAGGCTAAGGCTAGACACAGGCTAGACAAGGCTAGACACAGGCTAGACACAGGCTAGACACAGGCTAGACACAGGCTAGACACAGGCTAGACACAGGCTAGGCACAGGCTAGACACAGGCTAGACACAGGCTAGACACAGGCTAGACACAGGCTAGACACAGGCTAGACACAGGCTAGACACAGTCACAGGCTAGACACAGGCTAGACACAGGCTAGACACAGGCTAGACACAGGCTAGACACAGGCTAGACACAGGCTAGACACAGGCTAGACACAGGCTAGACACAGGCTAGACACAGGCTAGACACAGGCTAGACACAGGCTAGACACAGGCTAGACACAGGCTAGACACAGGCTAGACACAGGCTAGCTAGACACTGGCTAGGCACAGGCTAGACACAGGCTAGACACAGGCTAGACACAGGCTAGACACAGGCTAGACACAGGCTAGGCACAGGCTAGGCACAGGCTAGGCACAGGCTAGGCACAGGCTAGACACTGGCTAGGCACAGGCTAGGCACTATGCACAGTCTAGGCAAGGCTAGGCAGGCACAGGACACATGCCTGTCTCAGGCAAGGCACAGGCTAGACACAGGCTAGACACTGGCTAGGCACAGGCCAGGCACAGGCTAGGCACAGGCTAGGCACAGGCTAGACACAGGCTAGGCACAGGCTAGGCACAGGCTAGGCACTGGCTAGACACTGGCTAGGCACAAGCTATGCACATGCCAGTCTCAGGCAAGGCACAAGCTAGACACAGGCTAGACACTGGCTAGGCACAGGCTATGCACATGCCAGTCACAGGCAAAGCACAGGCTAGACACAGGCTGGACACAGGCTAGGCACAGGCTAGGCACAGGCTAGGCACAGGCTAGGCACTGGCTAGACACTGGCTAGGCACACGCTATGCACATGCCAGTCTCAGGCAAGGCACAGGCTAGACACATGCTAGACACTGGCTAGGCACAGGCTATGCACATGCCAGTCACAGGCAAGGCACAGGCTAGACACAGGCTAGACACTGGCTAGGCACAGGCTAGGCACATGCCAGTCACAGGCAAGGCACAGGCTAGACACAGGCTAGACACAGGCTAGGCACAGGCTAGGCACAGGCTAGGCACAGGCTAGGCACAGGCTAGGCACAGGCTAGGCACAGGCTAGGCACAGGCTAGACACAGGCTAGTCACAGGCTAGGCACAGGCTAGACACAGGCTAGACACAGGCTAGACACAGGCTAGACACAGGCTAGACACAGGCTAGGCATGCCAGTCACAGGCTAGGCACAGGCTAGACACAGGCTAGACACAGGCTAGACACAGGCTAGACACAGGCTAGACACAGGCTAGACACAGGCTAGACACAGGCTAGACACAGGCTGAGACACAGGCTAGACACAGGCTAGACACAGGCTAGACACAGGCTAGACACAGGCTAGACACAGGCTAGACACAGGCTAGACACAGGCTAGACACAGGCTAGACACAGGCTAGACACAGGCTAGACACAGGCTAGACACAGGCTAGACACAGGCTAGACACAGGCTAGACACAGGCTAGACACAGGCTAGACACAGGCTAGACACAGGCTAGACACAGGCTAGACACAGGCTAGACACAGGCTAGACACAGGCTAGACACAGGCTAGACACAGGCTAGACACAGGCTAGACACAGGCTAGACACAGGCTAGGCACAGGCTAGACACAGGCTAGACACAGGCTAGACACAGGCTAGACACAGGCTAGACACAAGGCTAGACACAGGCTAGACACAGGCTAGACACAGGCTAGACACAGGCTAGACACAGGCTAGACACAGGCTAGACACAGGCTAGACACAGGCTAGACACAGGCTAGACACAGGCTAGACACAGGCTAGACACAGGCTAGACACAGGCTAGACACAGGCTAGACACAGGCTAGACACAGGCTAGACACAGGCTAGACACAGGCTAGACACAGGCTAAGACAACTACAAACTGGCTAGGCACAGGCTAGACACAGGCTAGACACAGGCTAGACACAGGCTAGACACAGGCTAGGCACAGGCTAGACACTGGCTAGGCACAGGCTAGACACAGGCTATGACACAGGCTAGACACAGGCTATGAACAGGCTAGGCACTGGCTAGGTACAGGCTAGACACTGGCTAGGTACAGGCTAGGCACAGGCTAGACACATGCTAGACACAGGCTAGACAAACAGGCTAGACACAGGCTAGACACAGGCTAGACACAGGCTAGACACAGGCTAGACACAGGCTAGACACAGGCTAGACACAGGCTAGACACAGGCTAGACACAGGCTAGACACAGGCTAGACACAGGCTAGACACAGGCAAGACACCGGCAAGACACAGACTAGACACAGGCTAGACAGACGGCTACACACTGGCTAGGCACATGCTAGACACTGGCTAGGCACAGGCTAGACACAGGCTAGACAAAGGCTAGAAACTGGGCTAGGCACAGGCTAGGCACTGGCTAGACACTGGCTAGGCACACGCTATGCACATGCCAGTCTCAGGCAAGGCACAGGCTAGACACAGGCTAGACACGGGCTAGGCACAGGCTATGCACATGCCAGTCACAGGCAAGGCACAGGCTAGACACAGGCTAGACACTGGCTAGGCACAGGCTAGACACTGGCTTGGCACAGACTAGACACTGGCTAAGCACAGGCTAGACACAGGCTAGAAACTGGCTAGGCACAGGCTAGACACAGGCTAGACACAGGCTAGACACAGGCTGGACACAGGCTAGACACAGGCTAGACACAGGCTAGACACAGGCTAGACACAGGCTAGGCACAGGCTAGACACAGGCTAGACACAAGGCTAGACACAGGCTAGACACAGGCTAGACACAGGCTAGACACAGGCTAGACACAGGCTAGACACAGGCTAGACACAGGCTAGACACAGGCTAGACACAGGCTAGACACAGGCTAGACACAGGCTAGACACAGGCTAGACACAGGCTAGACACAGGCTAGACACTGGCTTGGCACAGGCTAGACACTGGCTAGACACAGGCTAGACAACTGGCTAGGCACAGGCTAGACACAGGCTAGACACAGGCTAGACACAGGCTAGACACAGGCTAGACACAGGCTAGAGCACAGGCTAGACACAGGCTAGACACAGGCTAGACACAGGCTAGACACAGGCTAGACACAGGCTAGACACAGGCTAGACACAGGCTAGACACTGGCTAGACACAGGCTAGACACAGGCTAGACACAGGCTAGACAAAGGCTAGACACAGGCTAGACACAGGCTAGACACAGGCTAGACACAGGCTAGAAACAGGCTAGACACTGGCTTGGCACAGACTAGACACTGGCTAAGCACAGTCTACAAACTGGCTAGGTACAGGCTAGACACTGGCTAGGCACAGGCTAGACAATGGCTATGAACAGGCTAGACAATGGCTATGAACAGGCTAGGTACTGGCTAGGTACAGGCTAGACACAGGCTAGACACAGGCTAGACACAGGCTAGACACAGGCTAGACACAGGCTAGACACAGGCTAGACACAGGCTAGACACAGGCTAGACACAGGCTAGACACAGGCTAGACACAGGCTAGACACAGGCTAGACACAGGCTAGACACAGGCTAGACACTAGACACAGGCTAGACACAGGCTAGACACAGGCTAGACACAGGCTAGACACAGGCTAGACACAGGCTAGACACAGGCTAGACACAGGCTAGACACAGGCTAGACACAGGCTAGACACAGGCTAGACACAGGCTAGAGACTGGCTAGGCACAGGCTAGGCACTGGCTATGCACATGCCTGTCTCAGGCAAGGCACAGGCTAGACACAGGCTAGACACATGCCTGTCTCAGGCAATGCACAGGCTAGACACAGGCTAGGCACAGGCTAGGCACAGGCTAGGCACAGGCTAGGCACAGGCTAGGCACAGGCTAGGCACTGGCTAGACACTGGCTAGGCACAGGCTAGACACAGGCTAGACACA
The DNA here is from genome assembly GCA_018904595.1 of Zaprionus indianus. Classification (NCBI taxonomy): domain Eukaryota; kingdom Metazoa; phylum Arthropoda; class Insecta; order Diptera; family Drosophilidae; genus Zaprionus; species Zaprionus indianus. The sequence goes on along the minus strand of JAEIHA010001006.1, from coordinate 71,643 downwards.
AGCTAGACACAGGCTAGACACAGGCTAGACACAGGCTAGACACAGGCTAGACACAGGCTAGACACAGGCTAGACACAGGCTAGACACAGGCTAGACACAGGCTAGGTACAGGCTAGACACAGGCTAGACACAGGCTAGACACAGGCTAGACACAGGCTAGACACAGGCTAGACACAGGCTAGACACAGGCTAGACACAGGCTAGACACAGGCTAGACACAGGCTAGACACAGGCTAGACACAGGCTAGACACAGGCTAGACACAGGCTAGACACAGGCTAGACACAGGCTGGACACAGGCTAGACACAGGCTAGACACAGGCTAGACACAGGCTAGACACAGGCTAGACACGGGCTTGGCACAGACTAGACACTGGCTAAGCACAGGCTAGACACAGGCTAGAAACTGGCTAGGCACAGGCTAGACACAGGCTAGACACAGGCTAGACACAGGCTAGACACAGGCTAGACACTGGCTGGGCACAGGCTCGACACTGGCTAGGCACAGGCTAGACACAGGCTAGACACAGGCTAGACACAGGCTAGACACAGGCTAGACACAGGCTAGACACAGGCTAGACACAGGCTAGACACAGGCTAGACACAGGCTAGACACAGGCTAGACACAGGCTAGACACAGGCTAGACACAGGCTAGACACAGGCTAGACACAGGCTAGACAAAGGCTAGACACAGGCTAGACACAGGCTAGACACAGGCTAGACACAGGCTAGAAAAGGCTAGACACAGGCTAGACACTGGCTTGGCACAGACTAGACACTGGCTAAGCACAATCTACAAACTGGATAGGCACAGGCTAGACACAGGCTTGACACAGGCTGGGCACAGACTAGACACTGGCTAGGCACAGGCTAGACACTGGCTAGGCACAGGCTAGACAATGGCTATGAACAGGCTAGACAATGGCTATGAACAGGCTAGGTACTGGCTAGGTACAGGCTGGGCACTGGCTAGGTACAGGCTAGGCAGAGGCTAGGCACATACTTGACACAGGCTAGACAAAGGCTAGACACAGGCTAGACACAGGCTAGACACAGGCTAGACACAGGCTAGACACAGGCTAGACACAGGCTAGACACAGGCTAGACACAGGCTAGACACAGGCTAGACACAGGCTAGACACAGGCTAGACACAGGCTAGACACAGGCTAGACACAGGCTAGACACAGGCTAGACACAGGCTAGACACAGGCTAGACACAGGCTAGACACAGGCTAGACACCGGCAAGACACCGTCAAGACACAGACTAGACACAGGCTAGACAGAGGCTACACACTGGCTAGGCACATGCTAGACTCTGGCTATGCACAGGCTAGACAAAGGCTAGAAACTGGCTAGGCACAGGCTAGGCACTGGCTAGACACTGGCTAGGCATACGCTGTGCACATGCCAGTCTCAGGCAAGGCACAGGCTAAACACAGGCTAGACACGGGCTAGGCACAGGCTATGCACATGCCAGTCACAGGCAAGGCACAGGCTAGACACAGGCTAGACACTGGCTAGGCACAGGCTAGACACTGGCTTGGCACAGACTAGACACTGGCTAAGCACAGGCTAGACACAGGCTAGAAACTGGCTAGGCACAGGCTAGACACAGGCTAGACACTGGCTGGGCACAGGCTAGACACAGGCTAGACACAGGCTAGACACAGGCTAGACACAGGCTAGACACAGGCTTGAAACAGGCTAGACACAGGCTAGACACAGGCTAGACACAGGCTAGACACAGGCTAGACACAGGCTAGACACAGGCTAGACACAGGCTAGACACAGGCTAGAAACAGGCTAGACACAGGCTAGACACAGGCTAGACACAGGCTAGGCACAGGCTAGACACAGGCTAGGCACAGGCTAGACACAGGCTGGACTCAGGCTAGACACAGGCTAGACAAAGGCTAGACACAGGCTAGACACAAGCTAGACACAGGCTAGGCACAGGCTAGACACAGGCTAGACACAGGCTAGACACGGGCTTGGCACAGACTAGACACTGGCTAAGCACAGGCTAGACACAGGCTAGAAACTGGCTAGGCACAGGCTAGACACAGGCTAGACACAGGCTAGACACAGGCTAGACACAGGCTAGACACTGGCTGGGCACAGGCTCGACACTGGCTAGGCACAGGCTAGACACAGGCTAGACACAGGCTAGACACAGGCTAGACACAGGCTAGACACAGGCTTAGACACAGGCTAGACACATGCTAGACACAGGCTAGACACAGGCTAGACACAGGCTAGACAAAGGCTAGACACAGGCTAGACACAGGCTAGACACAGGCTAGACACAGGCTAGAAAAGGCTAGACACAGGCTAGACACTGGCTTGGCACAGACTAGACACTGGCTAAGCACAATCTACAAACTGGATAGGCACAGGCTAGACACAGGCTTGACACAGGCTGGGCACAGACTAGACACTGGCTAGGCACAGGCTAGACACTGGCTAGGCACAGGCTAGACAATGGCTATGAACTGGCTAGACAATGGCTATGAACAGGCTAGGTACTGGCTAGGTACAGGCTAGGCACTGGCTTGGTACAGGCTAGGCAGAGGCTAGGCACATACTTGACACAGGCTAGACAAAGGCTAGACACAGGCTAGACACAGGCTAGACACAGGCTAGACACAGGCTAGACACAGGCTAGACACAGGCTAGACACAGGCTAGACACAGGCTAGACACAGGCTAGACACAGGCTAGACACAGGCTAGACACAGGCTAGACACAGGCTAGACACCGGCAAGACACCGTCAAGACACAGACTAGACACAGGCTAGACAGAGGCTACACACTGGCTAGGCACATGCTAGACTCTGGCTATGCACAGGCTAGACAAAGGCTAGAAACTGGAAAGGCACAGGCTAGGCACTGGCTAGACACTGGCTAGGCATACGCTGTGCACATGCCAGTCTCAGGCAAGGCACAGGCTAGACACAGGCTAGACACGGGCTAGGCACAGGCTATGCACATGCCAGTCACAGGCAAGGCACAGGCTAGACACAGGCTAGACACTGGCTAGGCACAGGCTAGACACTGGCTTGGCACAGACTAGACACTGGCTAAGCACAGGCTAGACACAGGCTAGAAACTGGCTAGGCACAGGCTAGACACAGGCTAGACACAGGCTAGACACAGGCTAGACAAAGGCTAGACACAGGCTAGACACAGGCTAGACACAGGCTAGACACAGGCTAGACACAGGCTAGACACAGGCTAGACACAGGCTAGACACAGGCTAGACACAGGCTAGACACAGGCTAGACAAAGGCTAGACACAGGCTAGACACAGGCTAGACACAGGCTAGACACAGGCTAGAAAAGGCTAGACACTGGCTTGGCACAGACTAGACACTGGCTAAGCACAGTCTACAAACTGGATAGGCACAGGCTAGACACAGGCTTGACACAGGCTGGGCACAGACTAGACACTGGCTAGGTACAGGCTAGACACTGGCTAGGCACAGGCTAGACAATGGCTATGAACAGGCTAGACAATGGCTATGAACAGGCTAGGTACTGGCTAGGTACAGGCTAGACACAGGCTAGACACAGGCTAGACACAGGCTAGACACTAGCTAGACACAGGCTAGACAAAGGCTAGACACAGGCTAGACACAGGCTAGACACAGGCTAGACACAGGCTAGACACAGGCCAGACACAGGCTAGACACAGGCTAGACACAGGCTAGACACAGGCTAGACAAAGGCTAGACACAGGATAGACACAGGCTAGACACAGGCTAGACACAGGCTAGACACAGGCTAGACACAGGGTAGACACAGGCTAGACACAGGCTAGACACAGGCTAGACACAGGCTAGAGACTGGCTAGGCACAGGCTAGGCATACGCTATGCACATGCCTGTCTCAGGCAATGCACAGGCTAGACACAGGCTAGGCACATGCCTGTCTCAGGCAATGCACAGGCTAGACACAGGCTAGGCACAGGCTAGGCACAGGCTAGGCACAGGCTAGGCACTGGCTAGACACTGGCTAGGCTCCGGCTAGACACAGGCTAGACACAAGCTAGACACAGGCTAGACACAGGCTAGACACAGGCTAGACACAGGCTAGACACAGGCTAGACACAGGCTAGACACAGGCTAGGCACAGGCTAGACACAGGCTAGACACAGGCTAGACACAGGCTAGAAACAGGCTAGACACAGGCTAGACACAGGCTAGACACAGGCTATGCACAGGCTAGACACAGGCTAGACACAGGCTAGGCACAGGCTAGACACAGGCTAGACACAAGCAAGACACAGGCTAGGCACAGGCTGGACACAGGCTAGACACAGGGTAGACACAGGCTAGACACAGGCTAGACACAGGCTAGACACAGGCTAGACACAGGCTAGACACAGGCTAGACACGGGCTTGGCACAGACTAGACACTGGCTAAGCACAGGCTAGACACAGGCTAGAAACTGGCTAGGCACAGGCTAGACACAGGCTAGACACAGGCTAGACACAGGCTAGACACAGGCTAGACACTGGCTGGGCACAGGCTCGACACTGGCTAGGCACAGGCTAGACACAGGCTAGACACAGGCTAGACACAGGTTAGACACAGGCTAGACACAGGCTAGACACAGGCTAGACACAGGCTAGACACAGGCTAGACACAGGCTAGACACAGGCTAGACACAGGCTAGACACAGGCTAGACACAGGCTAGACAAAGGCTAGACACAGCCTAGACACAGGCTAGACACAGGCTAGACACAGGCTAGAAAAGGCTAGACACAGGCTAGACACTGGCTTGGCACAGACTAGACACTGGCTAAGCACAATCTACAAACTGGATAGGCACAGGCTAGACACAGGCTTGACACAGGCTGGGCACAGACTAGACACTGGCTAGGCACAGGCTAGACACTGGCTAGGCACAGGCTAGACAATGGCTATGAACAGGCTAGACAATGGCTATGAACAGGCTAGGTACTGGCTAGGTACAGGCTGGGCACTGGCTAGGTACAGGCTAGGCAGAGGCTAGGCACATACTTGACACAGGCTAGACAAAGGCTAGACACAGGCTAGACACAGGCTAGACACAGGCTAGACACAGGCTAGACACAGGCTAGACACAGGCTAGACACAGGCTAGACACAGGCTAGACACAGGCTAGACACAGGCTAGACACAGGCTAGACACAGGCTAGACACAGGCTAGACACAGGCTAGACACAGGCTAGACACAGGCTAGACACAGGCTAGACACAGGCTGGACACAGGCTAGACACAGGCTAGACACAGGCTAGACACAGGCTAGACACCGGCAAGACACCGTCAAGACACAGACTAGACACAGGCTAGACAGAGGCTACACACTGGCTAGGCACATGCTAGACTCTGGCTATGCACAGGCTAGACAAAGGCTAGAAACTGGCTAGGCACAGGCTAGGCACTGGCTAGACACTGGCTAGGCATACGCTGTGCACATGCCAGTCTCAGGCAAGGCACAGGCTAAACACAGGCTAGACACGGGCTAGGCACAGGCTATGCACATGCCAGTCACAGGCAAGGCACAGGCTAGACACAGGCTAGACACTGGCTAGGCACAGGCTAGACACTGGCTTGGCACAGACTAGACACTGGCTAAGCACAGGCTAGACACAGGCTAGAAACTGGCTAGGCACAGGCTAGACACAGGCTAGACACTGGCTGGGCACAGGGTAGACACAGGCTAGACAAAGGCTAGACACAGGCTAGACACAAGCTAGACACAGGCTAGACACAGGCTAGAAACAGGCTAGACACAGGCTAGACACAGGCTAGACACAGGCTAGACACAGGCTAGACACAGGCTAGGCACAGGCTAGACACGGGCTAGACACAGGCTAGACAAAGGCTAGACACGGGCTTGGCACAGACTAGACACTGGCTAAGCACAGGCTAGACACAGGCTAGAAACTGGCTAGGCACAGGCAAGACACAGGCTAGACACAGGCTAGACACTGGCTGGGCACAGGCTCGACACTGGCTAGGCACAGGCTAGACACAGGCTAGACACAGGCTAGACACAGGTTAGACACAGGTAAGACACAGGCTAGACACAGGCTAGACACAGGCTAGACACAGGCTAGACACAGGTTAGACTCAGGCTAGACACAGGCTAGACACAGGCTAGACACAGGCTAGACACAGGCTAGACACAGGCTAGACACAGGTTAGACACAGGCTTGGCACAGACTAGACACTGGCCAAGCACAGTCTACAAACTGGATAGGCACAGGCTAGACACAGGCTTGACACAGGCTGGGCACAGACTAGACACTGGCTAGGTACAGGCTAGACACTGGCTAGGCACAGGCTAGACACGGGCTTGGCACAGACTAGACACTGGCTAAGCACAGGCTAGACACAGGCTAGAAACTGGCTAGGCACAGGCTAGACACAGGCTAGACACAGGCTAGACACAGGCTAGACACAGGCTGGGCACAGGCTCGACACTGGCTAGGCACAGACTAGACACAGGCTAGACACAGGCTAGACACAGGTTAGACACAGGCTAGACACAGGCTAGACACAGGCTAGACACAGGCTAGACACAGGCAAGACACAGGTTAGACACAGGCTAGACACAGGCTAGACACAGGCTAGACACAGGCTAGACAAAGGCTAGACACAGCCTAGACACAGGCTAGACACAGGCTAGACACAGGCTAGAAAAGGCTAGACACAGGCTAGACACTGGCTTGGCACAGACTAGACACTGGCTAAGCACAATCTACAAACTGGATAGGCACAGGCTAGACACAGGCTTGACACAGGCTGGGCACAGACTAGACACTGGCTAGGCACAGGCTAGGCACAGGCTAGACAATGGCTATGAACAGGCTAGACAATGGCTATGAACAGGCTAGGTACTGGCTAGGTACAGGCTGGGCACTGGCTAGGTACAGGCTAGGCAGAGGCTAGGCACATACTTGACACAGGCTAGACAAAGGCTAGACACAGGCTAGACACAGGCTAGACACAGGCTAGACACAGGCTAGACACAGGCTAGACACAAGCTAGACACAGGCTAGACACAGGCTAGACACAGGCTAGACACAGGCTAGACACAGGCTAGACACAGGCAAGACACAGGCTAGACACAGGCTAGACAAGGCTAGACACAGGCTAGACACCGGCAAGACACCGTCAAGACACAGACTAGACACAGGCTAGACAGAGGCTACACACTGGCTAGGCACATGCTAGACTCTGGCTATGCACAGGCTAGACAAAGGCTAGAAACTGGCTAGGCACAGGCTAGACACAGGCTAGACACGGGCTAGGCACAGGCTATGCACATGCCAGTCACAGGCAAGGCACAGGCTAGACACAGGCTAGACACTGGCTAGGCACAGGCTAGACACTGGCTTGGCACAGACTAGACACTGGCTTGGCACAGACTAGACACTGGCTAAGCACAGGCTAGACACAGGCTAGAAACTGGCTAGGCACAGGCTAGACACAGGCTAGACACTGGCTGGGCACAGGCTAGACACAGGCTAGACAAAGGCTAGACACAGGCTAGACACAAGCTAGACACAGGCTAGACACAGGCTAGAAACAGGCTAGACACAGGCTAGACACAGGCTAGACACAGGCTAGACACAGGCTAGGCACAGGCTAGACACGGGCTAGACACAGGCTAGACAAAGGCTAGACACGGGCTTGGCACAGACTAGACACTGGCTAAGCACAGGCTAGACACAGGCTAGAAACTGGCTAGGCACAGGCAAGACACAGGCTAGACACAGGCTAGACACTGGCTGGGCACAGGCTCGACACTGGCTAGGCACAGGCTAGACACAGGCTAGACACAGGCTAGACACAGGTTAGACACAGGTAAGACACAGGCTAGACACAGGCTAGACACAGGCTAGACACAGGCTAGACACAGGTTAGACTCTGGCTAGACACAGGCTAGACACAGGCTAGACACAGGCTAGACAAAGGCTAGACACAGGCTAGACACAGGCTAGACACAGGCTAGACACAGGCTAGAAAAGGCTAGACACAGGCTAGACACTGGCTTGGCACAGACTAGACACTGGCTAAGCACAGTCTACAAACTGGATAGGCACAGGCTAGACACAGGCTTGACACAGGCTGGGCACAGACTAGACACTGGCTAGGTACAGGCTAGACACTGGCTAGGCACAGGCTAGACAATGGCTATGAACAGGCTAGACAATGGCTATGAACAGGCTAGGTACTGGCTAGGTGCAGGCTAGACACAGGCTAGACACAGGCTAGACACAGGCTAGACACAGGCTAGACACAGGCTAGACACAAGCTAGACACAGGCTAGACAAAGGCTAGACACAGGCTAGACACAGGCTAGACACAGGCTAGACACAGGCTAGACACAGGCTAGACACAGGCTAGACAAAGGCTAGACACAGGATAGACACAGGCTAGACACAGGCTAGACACAGGCTAGACACAGGCTAGACACAGGCTAGACACAGGCTAGACACAGGCTAGACACAGGCTAGAGACTTGCTAGGCACAGGCTAGGCATACGCTATGCACATGCCTGTCTCAGGCAATGCACAGGCTAGACACAGGCTAGGCACAGGCTAGGCACAGGCTAGGCACAGGCTAGGCACAGGCTAGGCACAGGCTAGGCACAGGCTAGGCACTGGCTAGACACTGGCTAGGCTCAGGCTAGACACAGGCTAGACACAAGCTAGACACAGGCTAGACACAGGCTAGACACAGGCTAGACACATGCTAGACACAGGCTAGACACAGGCTAGACACAGGCTAGACACAGGCTAGACACAGGCTAGGCACAGGCTAGACACAGGCTAGACACAGGCTAGACACAGGCTAGAAACAGGCTAGACACAGGCTAGACACAGGCAAGACACAGGTTTGACACAGGCTAGACACAGGCTTGACACAAGCTAAACACAGGCTACACACAGGCTGGACACAGGCTAGACACAGGCTTGACAAAGGCTAGACACAGGCTAGACAAAGGCTAGACACAGGCTAGACACAGGCTAGACACAGGCTAGACACAGGCTGGACACAGGCTAGACACAGGCTAGACACAGGCTAGACACAGGCTAGACACAGGCTAGACACAGGCTAGACACAGGCTAGACACAGGCTAGGCATAGGCTAGACACAGGCTAGACACAGGCTAGGCATAGGCTAGGCACAGGCTAGCCACAGGCTAGGCACAGGCTAGGCACAGGCTAGGCACAAGCTAGGCACAGGCTAGGCACAGGCCAGTCACAGGCTAGGCACAGGCTAGGCACAGGCTAGACACCGGCTAGACACCGGCTAGACACAGACTAGACACAGGCTAGACAGAGGCTATACACTGGCTAGACACAGGCTAGACACAGGCTATGCAAAGGCTAGACAAAGGCTATACACTGGCTAGGCACAGGCTAGGCACAGGCTAGGCACTGGCTAGACACTGGCTAGGCACACGCTATGCACATGCCTGTCTCAGGCAAGGCACAGGCTAGACACAGGCTAGACACTGGCTAGGCACAGGCTTTGCACATGCCAGTCACAGGAAAGGCACAGGCTAGACACAGGTTAGTCACAGGCTAGGCACAGGCTAGGCACACGCTATGCACATGCCAGTCTCAGGCAAGGCACAGGCTAGACACAGGCTAGACACTGGCTAGGCACAGGCTATGCACATGCCAGTCACAGGCAAGGCACAGACTAGACATAGGCTAGACACAGGCTAGGCACATGCCAGTCACAGGCAAGGCACAGGCTAGACATAGGCTAGACACAGGCTAGGCACAGGCTAGGCACAGGCTAGGCACAGGCTAGGCACAGGTTAGGCACAGGCTAGGCACAGGCTAGGCACAGGCTAGGCACAGGCTAGGCACAGGCTAGGCACAGGCTAGGCACAGGCTAGGCACAGGCTAGGCACAGGCTAGGCACTGGCTAGACACAGGCTCGACACAGGCTAGAAACAGGCTAGACAAAGGCTAGACACAGGCTAGACACAAGCTAGACACAGGCTAGACACAGGCTAGGCATAGGCTAGGTACAGGCTAGCCACAGGCTAGGCACAGGCTAGGCACAGGCTAGGCACAGGCTAGGCACAGGCTAGGCACTGGCTAGGCACAAGCTAGTCACAGGCTAGGCACAGGCCAGTCACAGGCTAGGCACAGGCTAGGCACAGGCTAGACACCGGATAGACACCGGCTAGACACAGACTAGACACAGGCTAGACAGAGGCTATACACTGGCTAGGCACAGGCTAGACACTGGCTAGGCACAGGCTAGGCACTGGCTAGACACTGGCTAGGCACACGCTATGCACATGCCTGTCTCAGGCAAGGCACAGGCTAGACACAGGCTAGACACTTGCTAGGCACAGGCTATGCACATGCCAGTCACAGGCAAGGCACAGGCTACACACAGGCAAGACACAGGCTAGACACAGGCTAGACACAGGCTAGACACAGGCTAGACACAGGCTAGACACAGGCTAGACACAGGCTAGGCACAGGTTAGGCACAGACTAGGCACTGGCTAGACACTGGCTAGGCAAAACTAGGCACTGGCTAGACACTGGCTAGGTACACGCTATGCACATGCCTGTCTCAGGCAAGGCACAGGCTAGACACAGGCTAGACACTGGCTAGGCACAGGCTTTGCACATGCCAGTCACAGGAAAGGCACAGGCTAGACACAGGTTAGTCACAGGCTAGGCACAGGCTAGGCACACGCTATGCACATGCCAGTCTCAGGCAAGGCACAGGCTAGACACAGGCTAGACACTGGCTAGGCACAGGCTATGCACATGCCAGTCACAGGCAAGGCACAGGCTAGACATAGGCTAGACACAGGCTAGGCACATGCCAGTCACAGGCAAAGCACAGGCTAGACATAGGCTAGACACAGGCTAGGCACAGGCTAGGCACAGGCTAGGCACAGGCTAGGCACAGGCTAGGCACAGGCTAGGCACAGGCTAGGCACAGGCTAGGCACAGGCTAGGCACAGGCTAGGCACAGGCTAGGCACAGGCTAGGCACAGGCTAGGCACAGGCTAGGCACAGGCTAGGCACAGGCTAGGCACAGGCTAGGCACAGGCTAGGCACTGGCTAGACACAGGCTAGACACAGGCTAGAAACAGGCTAGACAAAGGCTAGACACAGGCTAGACACAAGCTAGACACAGGCTAGACACAGGCTAGGCATAGGCTAGGTACAGGCTAGCCACAGGCCAGGCACAGGCTAGGCACAGGCTAGGCACAGGCTAGGCACTGGCTAGGCACAAGCTAGTCACAGGCTAGGCACAGGCCAGTCACAGGCTAGGCACAGGCTAGGCACAGGCTAGACACCGGATAGACACCGGCTAGACACAGACTAGACACAGGCTAGACAGAGGCTATACACTGGCTAGGCACAGGCTAGACACTGGCTAGGCACAGGCTAGGCACTGGCTAGACACTGGCTAGGCACACGCTATGCACATGCCTGTCTCAGGCAAGGCACAGGCTAGACACAGGCTAGACACTTGCTAGGCACAGGCTATGCACATGCCAGTCACAGGCAAGGCACAGGCTACACACAGGCAAGACACAGGCTAGACACAGGCTAGACACAGGCTAGACACAGGCTAGACACAGGCTAGACACAGGCTAGATACAGGCTAGGCACAGGTTAGGCACAGACTAGGCACTGGCTAGACACTGGCTAGGCACACGCTATGCACATGCCAGTCTCAGGCAAGGCACAGGCTAGACACAGGCTAGGCACATGCTAGTCACAGGGAAGGCACAGGCTAGACACAGGCTAGACACAGGCTAGACAAAGGCTAGACACTGGGTAGGCACAGTCTAGGCACTGGCTAGACACAGGCTAGACACAGGCTAGACACAGGCTAGACACAGGCTAGGCACAGGCTAGACACAGGCTAGACACATGCTAGACACAGGCTAGACACAGGTTAGACACAGGCTAGACACAGGTTAGACACAGGCTAGACACAGGCTAAACACAGGCTAGACACAGGCTAGACACAGGCTAGGCATAGGCTAGGCACAGGCTAGCCACAGGCTAGGCACAGGCTAGGCACAGGCTAGGCACAAGCTAGGCACAGGCTAGGCACAGGCCAGTCACAGGCTAGGCACAGGCTAGGCACAGGCTAGGCACAGGCTAGACACCGGCTAGACACCGGCTAGACACAGACTAGACACAGGCTAGACAGAGGCTATACAGTGGCTAGGCACAGGCTAGACACAGGCTATGCACAGGCTAGACAAAGGCTATACACTGGCTAGGCACAGACTAGGCACTGGCTAGACACTGGCTAGGCACACGCTATGCACATGCCTGTCTCAGGCAAGGCACAGGCTAGACACTGGCTAGGCACAGGCTATGCACATGCCAGTCACAGGCAAGGCACAGGCTAGACACAGGCTAGACACAGGCTAGACACAGGCTAGGCACAGGTTAGGCACAGGCTAGGCACTGGCTAGACACTGGCTAGGCACACGCTATGCACATGCCAGTCTCAGGCAAGGCACAGGCTAGACACAGACTAGACACTGGCTAGGCACAGGCTATGCACATGCCAGTCACAGGCAAGGCACAGGCTAGACACAGGCTAGACACAGGCTAGGCACAGGCTAGGCACAGGCTAGGCACAGGCTAGGCACAGGCTAGACACAGGCTAGGCACAGGCTAGGCACAGGCTAGGCACAGGCTAGGCACAGGCTAGGCACAGGCTAGGCACAGGCTAGGCACAGGCTAGGCACAGGCTAGGCACAGGCTAGGCACAGGCTAGGCACAGGCTAGGCACAGGCTAGGCACAGGCTAGGCACAGGCTAGGCACAGGCTAGGCACAGGCTAGGCACAGGCTAGGCACAGGCTAGGCACAGGCTAGGCACAGGCTAGGCACAGGCTAGGCACAGGCTAGGCACAGGCTAGGCACAGGCTAGGCACAGGCTAGGAACAGGCTAGGCACTGGCTAGACACAGGCTAGGCACTGGCTAGACACTGGCTAGGCACACGCTATGCACATGCCAGTCTCTGGCAAGGCACAGGCTAGGCACTGGCTAGACATAGGCTAGGTACTGGCTAGACACTGGCTAGGCACACTCTATGCACATGCCAGTCTCTGGCAAGGCACAGGCTAGACACAGGCTAGACACTGGCTAGGCACACGCTATGCACATGCCAGTCTCAGGCAAGGCACAGGCTAGAAACAGGCTAGACACTGGCTAGGCACAGGCTATGCACATGCCAGTCACATGCCAGTCACAGGCAAGGCACAGGCTAGACACAGGCTAGGCACAGGCTAGGCACAGGCTAGGCACTAGCTAGACACTGGATAGGCACACGCTATGCACATGCCAGTCTCTGGCAAGGCACAGGCTAGACACAGGCTAGACACAGGCTAGACACAGGCTAGACACTGGCTAGACACAAGCTAGACACAGGCTAGACAAAGGCTAGACACAGGCTAGACACAGGCTAGGCATAGGCTAGGTACAGGCTAGCCACAGGCTAGGCACAGGCTAGGCACTGGCTAGGCACAAGCTAGTCACAGGCTAGGCACAGGCCAGTCACAGGCTAGACACCGGATAGACACCGGCTAGACACAGACTAGACACAGGCTATGCACATGCCAGTCTCTGGCAAGGCACAGGCTAGACACAGGCTAGACACAGGCTGGACACAGGCTAGACACAGGCTAGACACAGGCTAGACAAAGGCTAGACACAGGCTAGACACAAGCTAGGCACAGGCTAGGCACTAGCTAGACACTGGCTAGGCACACGCTATGCACATGCCAGTCTCTGGCAAGGCACAGGCTAGACACAGGCTAGACACAGGCTGGACACAGGCTAGACACAGGCTAGACACAGGCTAGACAAAGGCTAGACACAGGCTAGACACAGGCTAGACACAGGCTAGGCATAGGCTAGGTACAGGCTAGCCACAGGCTAGGCACAAGCTAGGCACTAGCTAGACACTGGCTAGGCACACGCTATGCACATGCCAGTCTCTGGCAAGGCACAGGCTAGACACAGGCTAGACACAGGCTGGACACAGGCTAGACACAGGCTAGACACAGGCTAGACAAAGGCTAGACACAGGCTAGACACAAGCTAGACACAGGCTAGACACAGGCTAGGCATAGGCTAGGTACAGGCTAGCCACAGGCTAGGCACAGGCTAGGCACTGGCTAGGCACAAGCTAGTCACAGGCTAGGCACAGGCCAGTCACAGGCTAGACACCGGATAGACACCGGCTAGACACAGACTAGACACAGGCTAGACAAAGGCTATACACTGGCTAGGCACAGGCTAGACACAGGCTATGCACAGGCTAGACAAAGGCTAGACAAAGGCTAGACACTGGCTAGGCACAGGCTAGGCACTGGCTAGACACTGGCTAGGCACACGCTATGCACATGCCTGTCTCAGGCAAGGCACAGGCTAGACACAGGCTAGACACTGGCTAGGCACAGGCTATGCACATGCCAGTCACATGCCAGTCACAGGCAAGGCACAGGCTAGACACAGGCTAGGCACTAGCTAGACACTGGCTAGGCACACGCTATGCACATGCCAGTCTCTGGCAAGGCACAGGCTAGACACAGGCTAGACACAGGCTAGACACAGGCTAGACACAGGCTAGACACAGGCTAGACAAAGGCTAGACACAGGCTAGACACAAGCTAGACACAGGCTAGACACAGGCTAGGCATAGGCTAGGTACAGGCTAGGCACAGGCTAGGCACTGGCTAGGCACAAGCTAGTCACAGGCTAGGCACAGGCCAGTCACAGGCTAGACACCGGATAGACACCGGCTAGACACAGACTAGACACAGGCTAAGCAGAGGCTATACACTGGCTAGGCACAGGCTAGACACAGGCTTTGCACAGGCTAGACAAAGGCTAGACACTGGCTAGGCACAGGCTAGGCACTGGCTAGACACTGGCTAGGCACACGCTATGCACATGCCTGTCTCAGGCAAGGCACAGGCTAGACACAGGCTAGACACTGGCTAGGCACAGGCTATGCACATGCCAGTCACATGCCAGTCACAGGCAAGGCACAGGCTAGACACAGGCTACGCACAGGCTAGGCACAGGCTAGGCACTAGCTAGACACTGGCTAGGCACACGCTATGCACATGCCAGTCTCTGGCAAGGCACAGGCTAGACACAGGCTAGACACAGGCTAGACACAGGCTAGACACAGGCTAGACAAAGGCTAGACACAGGCTAGACAAAGGCTAGACACAGGCTAGACACAAGCTAGACACAGGCTAGACACAGGCTAGGCATAGGCTAGGTACAGGCTAGGCACAGGCTAGGCACTGGCTAGGCACAAGCTAGTCACAGGCTAGGCACAGGCCAGTCACAGGCTAGACACCGGATAGACACCGGCTAGACACAGACTAGACACAGGCTAGACAGAGGCTATACACTGGCTAGGCACAGGCTAGACACAGGCTATGCACAGGCTAGACAAAGGCTAGACTCTGGCTAGGCACAGGCTAGGCACAGGCTAGACACTGGCTAGGCACACGCTATGCACATGCCTGTCTCAGGCAAGGCACAGGCTAGACGCAGGCTAGACACTGGCTAGGCACAGGCTATGCACATGCCAGTCACAGGCAAGGCACAGGCTAGACACAGGCTAGACACAGGCTAGACACAGGCTAGGCACAGGCTAGGCACAGACTAGGCACTGGCTAGACACTGGCTAGGCACACGCTATGCACATGCCAGTCTCTTGCAAGGCACAGGCTAGACACAGGCTAGACACAGGCTAGACACAGGCTAGACACAGGCTAGACACAGGCTAGACACAGGCTAGACACAGGCTAGACACAGGCTAGACACAGGCTAGACACAGGCTAGACACAGGCTAGACACAGGCTAGACAAAGGCTAGACACTGGCTAGGCACAGGCTAGGCACTGGCTAGACACTGGCTAGGCACAGGCTAGGCACTGGCTAGACACTGGCTAGGCACTGGCTAGACACTGGCTAGGCACTGGCTAGACACTGGCTAGGCACTGGCTAGACACTGGCTAGGCACAGGCTATGCACATGCCTGTCTCAGGCAAGGCACAGGCTAGACACAGGCTAGGCACAGGCTAGACACAGGCTAGACACAGGCTAGGCACAGGCTAGGCACAGGCTAGGCACAGGCTAGGCACAGGCTAGGCACTGGCTAGACACTGGCTAGGCACACGCTATGCACATGCCTGTCTCAGGCAAGGCACAGGCTAGACACAGGCTAGACACTGGCTAGGCACAGGCTATGCACATGCCAGTCACAGGCAAGGCACAGGCTAGACACAGGTTAGACACAGGCTAGGCACAGGCTAGGCACTGGCGAGACACTGGCTAGGCACACGCTATGCACATGCCAGTCTCTGGCAAGGCACAGGCTAGACACAGGCTAGACACTGGCTAGGCACAGGCTATGCACATGCCAGTCACATGCAAGGCACAGGCTAGACACAGGCTAGACACAGGCTAGGCACAGGCTAGACACAGGCTAGACACAGGCTAGACACAGGCTAGGTATAGGCTAGGCACAGGCTAGGCACAGGCTAGGCACAGGCTAAGCACAGGCTAGGCACAGGCTAGCCACAGGCTAGGCACAGGCTAGGCACAGGCTAGGCACAGGCTAGGCACAAGCTAGGCACAGGCTAGGCACAGGCTAGGCACAGGCCAGTCACAGGCTAGGCACAGGCTAGGCACAGGCTAGACACCGGCTGGACACCGGCTAGACACTGACTAGACACAGGCTATGCACAGGCTAGACAAAGGCTAAACACTGGCTAGGCACAGGCTAGGCACTGGCTAGACACTGGCTAGGCACTGGCTAGACACTGGCTAGGCACTGGCTTGACACTGGCTAGGCACACGCTATGCACATGCCTGTCTCAGGCAAGGCAGAGGCTAGACACAGGCTAGACACAGGCCAGGCACAGGCTAGACACAGGCTAGACACAGGCTATGCACAGGCTAGACAAAGGCTAGACACTGGCTAGGCACAGGCTAGGCACTGGCTAGACACTGGCTAGGCACTGGCTAGACACTGGCTAGGCACAGGCTATGCACATGCCTGTCTCAGGCAAGGCACAGGCTAGACACAGGCTAGGCACAGGCTAGACACAGGCTAGACACAGGCTAGGCACAGGCTAGGCACAGGCTAGGCACTGGCTAGACACTGGCTAGGCACACGCTATGCACATGCCTGTCTCAGGCACAGGCTAAACACAGGCTAGACACTGGCTAGGCACAGGCTATGCACATGCCAGTCACAGGCAAGGCACAGGCTAGACACAGGTTAGACACAGGCTAGGCACAGGCTAGGCACTGGCTAGACACTGGCTAGGCACACGCTATGCACATGCCAGTGTCTGGCAAGGCACAGGCTAGACACAGGCTAGACACTGGCTAGGCACACGCTATGCACATGCCAGTCTTAGGCAAGGCACAGGCTAGACACAGGCTAGACACTGGCTAGGCACAGGCTATGCACATGCCAGTCACATGCCAGACACAGGCAAGGCACAGGCTAGACACAGGCTAGACACAAGCTAGACATAGGCTAGACACAGGCTAGACACAGGCTAGAAACAGGATAGACACAGGCTAGACACAGGCTAGACACAGCCTAGACACAAGCTAGGCACAGGCTAGACAAAGGCTAGACACAGGCTAGACACAGGCTAGACACAGGCAAGACACAGGCTGGACACAGGCTAGACACAGGCTAGACACAGGCTAGGCACAGGCTAGACAAAGGCTAGACACAGGCTAGACACAGGCTAGACACAGGCAAGACACAGGCTAGACACAGGCAAGACACAGGCTGGACACAGGCTAGACACAGGCTAGACACAGGTTAGACACAGGCTGGACACAGGCTAGACACAGGCTAGACACAGGCTAGACACAGGCTAGGCACAGGCTAGCCACAGGCTAGGCACAGGCTAGGCACAGGCTAGGCACTGGCTAGGCACAAGCTAGTCACAGGCTAGGCACAGGCCAGTCACAGGCTAGGCACAGGCTAGACACATGCTAGGCACAGGCTAGACACCGGCTAGACACCGGCTAGACACTGACTAGACACAGGCTAGACACAGGCCAGACACATGCTAGACACAGGCTAGACAAAGGCTAGACACGGGCTAGACACAGGCTAGACACAGGCTAGACACAGGCTGCACACAGGCTAGACACAGGCTAGACACAGGCTAGACACAGGCTAGACACAGGCTAGACACAGGCTAGACACAGGCTAGACACAGGCTAGACACAGGCTAGACACAGGCTAGACACAGGCTAGACACAGGCTAGACACAGGCTAGACACAGGCTAGGCACAGGCCAGTCACAGGCTAGGCACAGGCTAGACACCGGCTAGACACCGGCTAGACACAGACTAGACGCAGGCTAGACAGAGGCTATACACTGGCTAGGCACAGGCTAGACACAGGCTATGCACAGGCTAGACAAAGGCTATACACTGGCTATGCACAGACTAGGCACTGGCTAGACACTGGCTAGGTACACGCTATGCACATGCCTGTCTCAGGCAAGGCACAGGCTAGACACAGGCTAGACACTGGCTAGGAACAGGCTATGCACATGCCAGTCACAGGCAAGGCACAGGCTAGACACAGGCTAGACACAGGCTAGGCACAGGCTAGGCACAGGCTAGGCACTGGCTAGACACTGGCTAGGCACACGCTATGCCCATGCCAGTCTCAGGCAAGGCACAGGCTAGACACAGGCTAGACACTGGCTAGGCACAGGCTATGCACATGCCAGTCACAGGCAAGGCACAGGCTAGACACAGGCTAGACACAGGCTAGGCACAGGCTAGGCACAGGCTAGGCACAGGCTAGGCACTGGCTAGACACTGGCTAGGCACACGCTATGCACATGCCAGTCTCTGGCAAGGCACAGGCTAGACACTGGCTAGGCACACGCTATGCACATGCCAGTCTTAGGCAAGGCACAGGCTAGACACAGGCTAGACACTGGCTAGGCACAGGCTATGCACATGCCAGTCACATGCAAGGCACAGGCTAGACACAGGTTAGACACAGGCTAGGTATAGGCTAGGCACAGGCTATGCACATGCCAGTCACAGGCAAGGCACAGGCTAGACACAGGTTAGACACAGGCTAGGCACAGGCTAGGCACTGGCTAGACACTGGCTAGGCACACGCTATGCACATGCCAGTCTCTGGCAAGGCACAGGCCAGACACAGGCTAGACACTGGCTAGGCACACGCTATGCACATGCCAGTCTTAGGCAAGGCACAGGCTAGACACAGGCTAGACACTGGCTAGGCACAGGCTATGCACATGCCAGTCACATGCAAGGCACAGGCTAGACACAGGCTAGACACAGTCTAGGCATAGGCTAGACACAGGCTAGACACAGGCTAGACACAGGCTAGACACAGGCTAGGTATAGGCTAGGCACAGGCTAGGCACAGGCTAGGCACAGGCTAGCCACAGGCTAGACACAGGCTAGGCACAGGCTAGGCACAGGCTAGGCACAGGCTAGGCACAAGCTAGGCACAGGCTAGGCACAGGCTAGGCACAGGCCAGTCACAGGCTAGGCACAGGCTAGGCACAGGCTAGACACCGGCTGGACACCGGCTAGACACAGACTAAACACAGGCTATGCACAGGCTAGACAAAGGCTTGACACTGGCTAGGCACAGGCTAGGCACTGGCTAGACACTGGCTAGGCACTGGCTAGACACTGGCTAGGCACTGGCTAGACACTGGCTAGGCACTGGCTAGACACTGGCTAGGCACTGGCTAGACACTGGCTAGGCACACGCTATGCACATGCCTGTCTCATGCAAGGCAGAGGCTAGACACAGGCTAGACACAGGCTAGGCACAGGCTAGACACAGGCTAGACACAGGCTATTCACAGGCTAGACAAAGGCTAGACACTGGCTAGGCACAGGCTAGGCACTGGCTAGACACTAGCTAGGCACTGGCTAGACACTGGCTAGGCACAGGCTATGCACATGCCTGTCTCAGGCAAGGCACAGGCTAGACACAGGCTAGACACAGGCTAGGCACAGGCTAGACACAGGCTAGACACAGGCTAGGCACAGGCTAGGCACAGGCTAGGCACTGGCAAGACACTGGCTAGGCACACGCTATGCACATGCCTGTCTCAGGCAAGGCACAGGCTAGACACAGGCTAGACACTGGCTAGGCACAGGCTAGGCACAGGCTAGACACAGGTTAGACACAGGCTAGGCACAGGCTAGGCACAGGCTAGGCACTGGCTAGGCACACGCTATGCACATGCCAGTCTCTGGCAAGGCACAGGCTAGACACAGGCTAGACACTGGCTAGGCACACGCTATGCACATGCCAGTCTTAGGCAAGGCACAGGCTAGACACAGGCTAGACACTGGCTAGGCACAGGCTATGCACATGCCAGTCACATGCCAGACACAGGCAAGGCACAGGCTAGACACAGGCTAGACACAGGCTAGACACAGGCTAGACACAGGCTGGACACAGGCTAGGCACAGGCTAGGCACAGGCTAGACACAGGCTAGACACAAGCTAGACACAAGCTAGACATAGGCTAGACACAGGCTAGACACAGGCTAGAAACAGGCTAGACACAGGCTAGACACAGGCTAGACACAGGCTAGACACAGGCTGGACACAGGCTAGACACAGGCTAGACACAGGCTAGACACAGGCTGGACACAGGCTAGACACAGGCTAGACACAGGCTAGACACAGGCTAGACACAGGCTAGACACAGGCTAGGCACAGGCTAGCACAGGCTAGGCACAGGCTAGGCACTGGCTAGGCACAAGCTAGGCACAGGCTAGGCACAGGCCAGTCACAGGCTAGGCACAGGCTAGGCACAGGCTAGGCACAGGCTAGACACCGGCTAGACACCGGCTAGACACTGACTAGACACAGGCTAGACACAGGCTAGACACAGGCTAGACAAAGGCTAGACACGGGCTAGACACAGGCTAGACACAGGCTGGACACAGGCTAGACACAGGCTAGACACAGGCTAGACACAGGCTAGACACAGGCTAGACACAGGCTAGACACAGGCTAGACACAGGCTTGGCACAGGCCAGTCACAGGCTAGGCACAGGCTAGGCACAGGCTAGACACCGGCTAGACACCGGCTAGACACAGACTAGACACAGGCTAGACAGAGGCTATACACTGGCTAGGCACAGGCTAGACACAGGCTATGGACAGGCTAGACAAAGGCTATACACTGGCTATGCACAGACTAGGCACTGGCTAGACACTGGCTAGGCACACGCTATGCACATGCCTGTCTCAGGCAAGGCACAGGCTAGACACAGACTAGACACTGGCTAGGCACAGGCTATGCACATGCCCGTCACAGGCAAGGCACAGGCTAGACACAGGCTAGACACAGGCTAGGCACAGGCTAGGCACAGGCTAGGCACTGGCTAGACACTGGCTAGGCACACGCTATGCACATGTCAGTCTCAGGCAAGGCACAGGCTAGACACAGGCTAGACACTGGCTAGGCACAGGCTATGCACATGCCAGTCACAGGCAAGGCACAGGCTAGACACAGGCTAGACACAGGCTAGACACAGGCTAGGCACAGGCTAGGCACAGGCTAGGCACTGGCTAGACACTGGCTAGGCACACGCTATGCACATGCCAGTCTCAGGCAAGGCACAGGCTTGACACAGGCTAGACACAGGCTAGGCACAGGCTAGACACAGGCTAGACACAGGCTAGACACAAGCTAGACATAGGCTAGACACAGGCTAGACACAGGCTAGAAACAGGCTAGACACAGGCCAGACACAGGCTAGACACAGGCTAGACACAGGCTAGGCACAGGCTAGACAAAGGCTAGACACAGGCTAGACAAAGGCTAGACACAGGCTAGACACAGGCTAGACACAGGCTAGACACAGGCTGGACACTGGCTAGACACGGGCTAGACACAGGCTAGACACAGGCTAGACACAGGCTAGACACAGGCTAGACACAGGCTAGACACAGGCTAGGCACAGGCTAGGCACAGGCTAGGCACAGGCTAGGCACAGGCTAGGCACAGGCTAGGCACTGGCTAGGCACAAGCTAGTCACAGGCTAGGCACAGGCCAGTCACAGGCTAGGCACAGGCTAGGCACAGGCTAGGCACAGGCTAGACACAGGCTAGACACCGGCTAGACACTGACTAGACACAGGCTAGACACAGGCTAGACACATGCTAGACACAGGCTAGACACAGGCTAGACACAGGCTAGACACAGGCTAGACACAGGCTAGACACAGGCTAGACACAGGCTAGACACAGGCTAGACACAGGCTAGACACAGGCTAGGCACAGGCTAGGCACAGGCTAGGCACAGGCTAGGCACTGGCTAGGCACAAGCTAGTCACAGGCTAGGCACAGGCCAGTCACAGGCTAGGCACAGGCTAGGCACAGGCTAGGCACAGGCTAGGCACAGGCTAGGCACAGGCTAGACACCGGCTAGACACCGGCTAGACACTGACTAGACACAGGCTAGACACAGGCTAGACACATGCTAGACACAGGCTAGACACAGGCTAGACACAGGCTAGACACAGGCTAGACAAAGGCTAGACATGGGCTAGACACAGGCTAGACACAGGCTAGACACAGGCTGGACACAGGCTAGACACAGGCTAGACACAGGCTAGACACAGGCTAGACACAGGCTAGACACAGGCTAGACACAGGCTAGACACAGGCTAGGCACAGGCCAGTCACTGGCTAGGCACAGGCTATGCACATGCCAGTCACAGGCAAGGCACAGGCTAGACACAGGTTAGACACAGGCTAGGCACAGGCTAGGCACAGGCTAGGCACTGGCTAGGCACACGCTATGCACATGCCAGTCTCTGGCAAGGCACAGGCTAGACACAGGCTAGACACTGGCTAGGCACACGCTATGCACATGCCAGTCTTAGGCAAGGCACAGGCTAGACACAGGCTAGACACTGGCTAGGCACAGGCTATGCACATGCCAGTCACAGGCAAGGCACAGGCTAGACACAGGCTAGACACAGGCTAGGCACAGGCTAGGCACAGGCTAGGCACAGGCTAGGCACTGGCTAGACACTGGCTAGGCACACGCTATGCACATGCCAGTCTCAGGCAAGGCACAGGCTTGACACAGGCTAGACACAGGCTAGGCACAGGCTAGACACAGGCTAGACACAGGCTAGACACAAGCTAGACATAGGCTAGACACAGGCTAGACACAGGCTAGAAACAGGCTAGACACAGGCCAGACACAGGCTAGACACAGGCTAGACACAGGCTAGGCACAGGCTAGACAAAGGCTAGACACAGGCTAGACAAAGGCTAGACACAGGCTAGACACAGGCTAGACACAGGCTAGACACAGGCTGGACACTGGCTAGACACGGGCTAGACACAGGCTAGATACAGGCTGGACACAGGCTAGACACAGGCTAGACACAGGCTAGACACAGGCTAGGCACAGGCTAGCCACAGGCTAGGCACAGGCTAGGCACTGGCTAGGCACAAGCTAGTCACAGGCTAGGCACAGGCCAGTCACAGGCTAGGCACAGGCTAGGCACAGGCTAGGCACAGGCTAGACACAGGCTAGACACCGGCTAGACACTGACTAGACACAGGCTAGACACAGGCTAGACACATGCTAGACACAGGCTAGACACAGGCTAGACACAGGCTAGACACAGGCTAGACACAGGCTAGACAAAGGCTAGACACGGGCTAGACACAGGCTAGACACAGGCTAGACACAGGCTAGGCACAGGCTAGGCGCAGGCTAGGCACTGGCTAGGCGCAGGCTAGGCACTGGC
This sequence comes from Zaprionus indianus, assembly GCA_018904595.1. Lineage (NCBI taxonomy): Eukaryota > Metazoa > Arthropoda > Insecta > Diptera > Drosophilidae > Zaprionus > Zaprionus indianus. Next base: position 47,772 of record JAEIHA010001006.1, on the reverse strand, counting down.
TAGGCACAAGCTAGTCACAGGCTAGGCACAGGCCAGTCACAGGCTAGGCACAGGCTAGGCACAGGCTAGGCACAGGCTAGGCACAGGCTAGGCACAGGCTAGACACCGGCTAGACACCGGCTAGACACTGACTAGACACAGGCTAGACACAGGCTAGACACATGCTAGACACAGGCTAGACACAGGCTAGACACAGGCTAGACACAGGCTAGACAAAGGCTAGACATGGGCTAGACACAGGCTAGACACAGGCTAGACACAGGCTGGACACAGGCTAGACACAGGCTAGACACAGGCTAGACACAGGCTAGACACAGGCTAGACACAGGCTAGACACAGGCTAGACACAGGCTAGGCACAGGCCAGTCACTGGCTAGGCACAGGCTATGCACATGCCAGTCACAGGCAAGGCACAGGCTAGACACAGGTTAGACACAGGCTAGGCACAGGCTAGGCACAGGCTAGGCACTGGCTAGGCACACGCTATGCACATGCCAGTCTCTGGCAAGGCACAGGCTAGACACAGGCTAGACACTGGCTAGGCACACGCTATGCACATGCCAGTCTTAGGCAAGGCACAGGCTAGACACAGGCTAGACACTGGCTAGGCACAGGCTATGCACATGCCAGTCACATGCCAGACACAGGCAAGGCACAGGCTAGACACAGGCTAGACACAGGCTAGACACAGGCTAGACACAGGCTAGGCACAGGCTAGGCACAGGCTAGACACAGGCTAGACACAAGCTAGACACAAGCTAGACATAGGCTAGACACAGGCTAGACACAGGCTAGAAACAGGCTAGACACAGGCTAGACACAGGCTAGACACAGGCTAGACACAGGCTAGACACAGGCTGGACACAGGCTAGACACAGGCTAGACACAGGCTAGACACAGGCTGGACACAGGCTAGACACAGGCTAGACACAGGCTAGACACAGGCTAGACACAGGCTAGGCACAGGCTAGCACAGGCTAGGCACAGGCTAGGCACTGGCTAGGCACAAGCTAGGCACAGGCTAGGCACAGGCCAGTCACAGGCTAGGCACAGGCTAGGCACAGGCTAGGCACAGGCTAGACACCGGCTAGACACCGGCTAGACACTGACTAGACACAGGCTAGACACAGGCTAGACACATGGTAGACACAGGCTAGACACAGGCTAGACACAGGCTAGACACAGGCTAGACAAAGGCTAGACACGGGCTAGACACAGGCTAGACACAGGCTGGACACAGGCTAGACACAGGCTAGTCACAGGCTAGACACAGGCTAGACACAGGCTAGACACAGGCTAGACACAGGCTAGACACAGGCTAGACACAGGCTAGACACAGGCTTGGCACAGGCCAGTCACAGGCTAGGCACAGGCTAGGCACAGGCTAGACACCGGCTAGACACCGGCTAGACACAGACTAGACACAGGCTAGACAGAGGCTATACACTGGCTAGGCACAGGCTAGACACAGGCTATGGACAGGCTAGACAAAGGCTATACACTGGCTATGCACAGACTAGGCACTGGCTAGACACTGGCTAGGCACACGCTATGCACATGCCTGTCTCAGGCAAGGCACAGGCTAGACACAGACTAGACACTGGCTAGGCACAGGCTATGCACATGCCAGTCACAGGCAAGGCACAGGCTAGACACAGGCTAGACACAGGCTAGGCACAGGCTAGGCACAGGCTAGGCACTGGCTAGACACTGGCTAGGCACACGCTATGCACATGTCAGTCTCAGGCAAGGCACAGGCTAGACACAGGCTAGACACTGGCTAGGCACAGGCTATGCACATGCCAGTCTCAGGCAAGGCACAGGCTAGACACAGGCTAGACACAGGCTAGACACAGGCTAGGCACAGGCTAGGCACAGGCTAGGCACTGGCTAGACACTGGCTAGGCACACGCTATGCACATGCCAGTCTCAGGCAAGGCACAGGCTTGACACAGGCTAGACACAGGCTAGGCACAGGCTAGACACAGGCTAGACACAGGCTAGACACAAGCTAGACATAGGCTAGACACAGGCTAGACACAGGCTAGAAACAGGCTAGACACAGGCCAGACACAGGCTAGACACAGGCTAGACACAGGCTAGGCACAGGCTAGACAAAGGCTAGACACAGGCTAGACAAAGGCTAGACACAGGCTAGACACAGGCTAGACACAGGCTAGACACAGGCTGGACACTGGCTAGACACGGGCTAGACACAGGCTAGATACAGGCTGGACACAGGCTAGACACAGGCTAGACACAGGCTAGACACAGGCTAGGAAAAGGCTAGCCACAGGCTAGGCACAGGCTAGGCACTGGCTAGGCACAAGCTAGTCACAGGCTAGGCACAGGCCAGTCACAGGCTAGGCACAGGCTAGGCACAGGCTAGGCACAGGCTAGACACCGGCTAGACACCGGCTAGACACTGACTAGACACAGGCTAGACACAGGCTAGACACATGCTAGACACAGGCTAGACACAGGCTAGACACAGGCTAGACACAGGCTAGACAAAGGCTAGACACGGGCTAGACACAGGCTAGACACAGGCTAGACACAGGCTAGGCACAGGCTAGGCGCAGGCTAGGCACTGGCTAGGCGCAGGCTAGGCACTGGCTAGGCACAAGCTAGTCACAGGCTACGCACAGGCCAGTCACAGGCTAGGCACAGGCTAGGCATAGGCTAGGCACAGGCTAGGCACAGGCTAGACACCGGCTAGACACCGGCTAGACACTGACTAGACACAGGCTAGACACAGGCTAGACACATGCTAGACACAGGCTAGACACAGGCTAGACACAGGCTAGACACAGGCTAGACAAAGGCTAGACATGGGCTAGACACAGGCTAGACACAGGCTAGACACAGGCTGGACACAGGCTAGACACAGGCTAGACACAGGCAAGACACAGGCTAGACACAGGCTAGACACAGGCTAGACACAGGCTAGACACAGGCTAGGCACAGGCCAGTCACAGGCTAGGCACAGGCTAGGCACAGGCTAGGCACAGGCTAGACACCGGCTAGACACCGGCTAGACACAGACTAGACTTAGGCTAGACAGAGGCTATACACTGGCTAGGCACAGGCTAGACACAGGCTATGCACAGGCTAGACACAGGCTAGGCACAAGCTAGGCAGAGGCTAGGCACAGGCCAGTCACAGGCCAGTCACAGGCTAGGCACAGGCTAGGCACAGGCTAGGCACAGGCTAGGCACAGGCTAGACACCGGCTAGACACAGACTAGACACAGGCTAGACAGAGGCTATACACTGGCTAGGCACAGGCTAGACACAGGCTATGCACAGGCTAGACAAAGGCTATACACTGGCTATGCACAGACTAGGCACTGGCTAGACACTGGCTAGGCACACGCTATGCACATGCCTGTCTCAGGCAAGGCACAGGCTAGACACAGGCTAGACACTGGCTAGGCACAGGCTATGCACATGCCAGTCACAGGCAAGGCACATGCTAGACACAGGCTAGACACAGGCTAGGCACAGGCTAGGCACAGGCTAGGCACTGGCTAGACACTGGCTAGGCACACGCTATGCACATGCCAGTCTCAGGCAAGGCACAGGCTAGACACAGGCTAGACACAGGCTAGGCACAGGCTATGCACATGCCAGTCACAGGCAAGGCACAGGCTAGACACAGGCTAGACACAGGCTAGGCACAGGCTAGGCGCAGGCTAGCCACAGGCTAGGCACTGGCTAGACACTGGCTAGGCACACGCTATGCACATGCCAGTCTCTGGCAAGGCACAGGCTAGGCACTGGCTAGACACAGGTTAGGCACTGGCTAGACACTGGCTAGGCACTCGCTATGCACATGCCAGTCTCTGGCAAGGCACAGGCTAGACACAGGCTAGGCACAAGCTAGTCACAGGCTAGGCACAGGCCAGTCACAGGCTAGGCACAGCTAGACACTGACTAGACACAGGCTAGACAGAGGCTATACACTGGCTAGGCACTGGCTAGGCACAGGCTAGACACAGGCTATGCACAGGCTAGACAAAGGCAAGACACTGGCTAGGCACAGGCTAGGCACTGGCTAGACACTGCCTAGGCACACGCTATGCACATGCCTGTCTCAGGCAAGGCACAGGCTAAACACAGGCTACACACTGGCTAGGCATAGGTTATGCACATGCCAGTCACAGGCAAGGCACAGGCTAGACACAGGCTAGACACAGGCTAGGCACAGGCTAGTCACAGGCTAGGCACAGGCTGGACACCGGCTAGACACCGGCTAGGCATAGGCTAGGCACAGGCTTGGCACAGGCTATGCACTGGCTAGACAAAGGCTAGACACTGGCTAGGCACAGGCTAGACACTGGCTAGACACTGGCTAGGCACACGCTATGCACATGCCAGTCTCAGGCAAGGCACAGGCTAGACACAGGCTAGACACTGGCTAGGCACAGGCAATGCACATGCCAGTCACAGGCAAGGCACAGGCTAGACACAGGCTAGACACTGGCTAGGCACAGGCTAGACACAGGCTAGGCACAGGCTATGCACATGCCAGTCACAGGCAACGCACAGGCTAGACACAGGCTAGACACAGGCTAGGCACACGCTATGCACATGCCAGTCTCTGGCAAGGCACAGGCTAGACACAGGCTAGACACTGGCTAGGCACACGCTATGCACATGCCAGTCTCAGGCAAGGCACAGGCTAGACACAGGCTAGACACTGGCTAGGCACAGGCAATGCACATGCCAGTCACAGGCAAGGCACAGGCTAGACACAGGCTAGACACTGGCTAGGCACAGGCTAGACACAGGCTAGACACAGGCTAGACACAGGCTAGGCACAGGCTATGCACATGCCAGTCACAGGCAACGCACAGGCTTGACACAGGCTAGACACAGGCTAGGCACAGGCTATGCACATGCCAGTCACAGGCTAGACACAGGCTAGACACAGGCTAGGCACAGGCTAGGCACTGGCTAGACACTGGCTAGGCACACGCTATGCACATGCCAGTCTCTGGCAAGGCACAGGCTAGACACAGGCTAGACACTGGCTAGGCACACGATATGCACATGCCAGTCTCAGGCAAGGCACAGGCCAGACACAGGCTAGACACAGGCTAGACACAGGCTAGACACAGGCTAGACACAGGCTAGACACAAGCTAGACATAGGCTACACACAGGCTAGACACAGGCTAGAAACAGGCTAGACACAGGCTAGACACAGGCTAGACACAGGCTAGACACAGGCTAGGCACAGGCTAGACAAAGGCTAGACACAGGCTAGACACAGGCTAGACACAGGCTAGACACAGGCTGGACACAGGCTAGACACAGGCTAGACACAGGCTAGACACAGGCTGGACACAGGCTAGCCACAGGCTAGGCACAGGCTAGGCACAGGCTAGGCACTGGCTAGGCACAAGCTAGTCACAGGCTAGGCACAGGCCAGTCACAGGCCAGGCACAGACTAGGCACAGGCTAGACACCGGCTAGACACTGACTAGACACAGGCTAGACAGAGGCTATACACTGGCTAGGCACTGGCTAGATACAGGCTAGGCACAGGCTAGGCACAGGCTAGGCATAGGCTAGGCACAGGCTAGGCACAGGCTAGGCACTGGCTAGACAAAGGCTAGACTCTGGCTAGACAAAGGCTAGACACTGGCTAGGCACAGGCTAGGCACCGGCTAGACACTGGCTAGGCACACGCTATGCACATGCCAGTCTCAGGCAAGGCACAGGCTAGACACAGGCTAGACACTGGCTAGGCACAGGCAATGCACATGCCAGTCACAGGCAAGGCACAGGCTAGAGACAGGCTAGACACTGGCTAGGCACAGGCTAGACACAGGCTAGGCACAGGCTATGCACATGCCAGTCACAGGCAACGCACAGGCTAGACACAGGCTAGACACAGGCTAGGCACAGGCTATGCACATGCCAGTCACAGGCAAGGCACAGGCTAGACACAGGCTAGACACAGGCTAGGCACAGGCTAGGCACTGGCTAGACACTGGCTAGGCACACGCTATGCACATGCCAGTCTCTGGCAAGGCACAGGCTAGACACAGGCTAGACACTGGCTAGGCACACGCTATGCACATGCCAGTCTCAGGCAAGGCACAGGCTAGACACTGGCTAGGCACAGGCAATGCACATGCCAGTCACAGGCAAGGCACAGGCTAGACACAGGCTAGACACTAGCGAGGCACAGGCTAGACACAGGCTAGACACAGGCTAGGCACAGGCTATGCACATGCCAGTCACAGGCAACGCACAGGCTTGACACAGGCTAGACACAGGCTAGGCACAGGCTATGCACATGCCAGTCACAGGCTAGACACAGGCTAGACACAGGCTAGGCACAGGCTAGGCACTGGCTAGACACTGGCTAGGCACACGCTATGCACATGCCAGTCTCTGGCAAGGCACAGGCTAGACACAGGCTAGACACTGGCTAGGCACACGATATGCACATGCCAGTCTCAGGCAAGGCACAGGCCAGACACAGGCTAGACACAGGCTAGACACAGGCTAGACACAGGCTAGACACAGGCTAGACACAAGCTAGACATAGGCTACACACAGGCTAGACACAGGCTAGAAACAGGCTAGACACAGGCTAGACACAGGCTAGACACAGGCTAGACACAGGCTAGGCACAGGCTAGACAAAGGCTAGACACAGGCTAGACACAGGCTAGACACAGGCTAGACACAGGCTGGACACAGGCTAGACACAGGCTAGACACAGGCTAGACACAGGCTGGACACAGGCTAGCCACAGGCTAGGCACAGGCTAGGCACAGGCTAGGCACTGGCTAGGCACAAGCTAGTCACAGGCTAGGCACAGGCCAGTCACAGGCCAGGCACAGACTAGGCACAGGCTAGACACCGGCTAGACACTGACTAGACACAGGCTAGACAGAGGCTATACACTGGCTAGGCACTGGCTAGATACAGGCTAGGCACAGGCTAGGCACAGGCTAGGCATAGGCTAGGCACAGGCTAGGCACAGGCTAGGCACTGGCTAGACAAAGGCTAGACTCTGGCTAGACAAAGGCTAGACACTGGCTAGGCACAGGCTAGGCACCGGCTAGACACTGGCTAGGCACACGCTATGCACATGCCAGTCTCAGGCAAGGCACAGGCTAGACACAGGCTAGACACTGGCTAGGCACAGGCAATGCACATGCCAGTCACAGGCAAGGCACAGGCTAGACACAGGCTAGACACTGGCTAGGCACAGGCTAGACACAGGCTAGACACAGGCTAGGCACAGGCTATGCACATGCCAGTCACAGGCAACGCACAGGCTAGACACAGGCTAGACACAGGCTAGGCACAGGCTAGGCACAGGCTAGGCACTGGCTAGACACTGGCTAGGCACACGCTATGCACATGCCTGTCTCAGGCAAGGCACAGGCTAGACACAGGCTAGACACTGGCAAGGCACACGCTATGCACATGCCAGACTCTGGCAAGGCACAGGCTAGACACAGGCTATACACTGGCTAGGCACACGCTATGCACATGCCAGTCTCAGGCAAGGCACAGGCTAGACACAGGCTAGACACTGGCTAGGCACAGACTATGCACATGCCAGTCACATGCCAGTCACAGGCAAGGCACAGGCTAGACACAGGCTAGACACTGGCTAGGCACAGGCTAGACACAGGCTAGACACAGGCTAGACACAGGCTAGACACAGGCTAGACACAGGCTAGACACAGGCTAGACACAGGCTAGACACAGGCTAGACACAGGCTAGACACTGGCTAGACACAGGCTAGACACAGGCTAGACACAGGCTAGACACAGGCTAGACACAGGCTAGACACAGGCTAGACACAGGCTAGACACAGGCTAGGCACAGGCTAGACACAGGCTAGACACAGGCTAGACACAAGCTAGACACAGGCTAGACACAGGCTAGACACTGGCTGGACACAGGCTGGACACAGGCTAGACAGAGGCTAGACACAGGCTAGACACAGGCTAGGCATAGGCTAGGCACAGGCTAGCCACAGGCTAGGCACAGGCTAGGCACAGGCTAGGCACTGGCTAGGCACAAGCTAGTAACAGGCTAGGCACAGGCCAGTCACAGGCTAGGCACAGGCTAGGCACAGGCTAGACACCGGCTAGACACCGGCTAGACACCGGCTAGACACTGACTAGATACAGGCTAGACAGAGGCTATACACTGGCTAGACACAGGCTAGACACAGGCTATGCACAGGCTAGACAAAGGCTAGCCACTGGCTAGGCACAGGCTAGGCACTGGCTAGCCACTGCCTAGGCACACGCTATGCACATGCCTGTCTCAGGCAAGGCACAGGCTAGACACAGGCTACACATTGGCTAGGCATAGGCTATGCACATGCCAGTCACAGGCAAGGCACAGGCTAGACACAGGCTAGACACAGGCTAGCCACAGGCAAGGCACAGGCTAGACAAAGGCTAGACACTGGCTAGGCACACGCTATGCACATGCTAGTCTCAGGCAAAACACAGGCTAGACACAGGCTAGACACTGGCTAGGCACAGGCTATGCACATGCCAGTCACAGGCAAGGCACAGGCTAGACACAGGCTAGGCACAGGCTAGACACAGGCTAGACACTGGCTAGGCACAGGCTATGCACATGCCAGTCACAGGCAAGGAACAGGCTAGACACAGGCTAGGCACAGGCTAGGCACAAGCTAGGCACTGGATAGACACTGGCTAGGCACACGCTATGCACATGCCAGTCTCAGGCAAGGTACAGGCTAGACACAGGCTAGACACTGGCTAGGCATAGGCTATGCACATGCCAGTCACAGGCAAGGCACAGGCTAGACACAGGCTAGACACAGGCTAGGCACAGGCTAGACACAGGCTAGACACTGGCTAGGCACAGGCTATGCACATGCCAGTAACAGGCAAGGAACAGCCTAGACACAGGCTAGCCACTGGCTAGGCACAGGCTATGCACATGCCAGTCACAGGCAAGGCACAGGCTAGACACAGGCTAGACACTGGCTAGGCACAGGCTATGCACATGCCAGTCACAGGCAAGGCACAGGCTAGACACAGGCTAGACACAGGCTAGACACAGGCTAGACACAGGCTGGAAACAGGCTAGACACAGGCTAGACACAAACTAGTCACAGGCTAGACACAGGCTAGACACAGGCTAGAAACAGGCTAGACACAGGCTAGACACAGGCTAGACACAAACTAGACACAGACTAGACACAGGCTAGACACAGGCTAGAAACAAGCTAGACACAGGCTAGACACAGGCTAGGCATAGGCTAGGTACAGGCTAGGCAGAGGCTAGGCACAGGCTAGGCACAGGCTAGGCACTGGCTAGGCACAAGCTAGTCACAGGCTAGGCACAGGCCAGTCACAGGCTAGGCACAGGCTAGGCACAGGCTAGACACCGGATAGACACCGGCTAGACACAGACTAGACACAGGCTAGACAGAGGCTATACACTGGCTAGGCACAGGCTAGACACAGGCTATGCACAGGCTAGACAAAGTCTTGACACTGGCTAGGCACAGGCTAGGCACTGGCTAGACACTGGCTAGCACACGCTATGCACATGCCTGTCTCAGGCAAGGCACAGGCTAGACACAGGCTAGACACTGGCTAGGCACAGGCTATGCACATGCCAGTCACAGGCAAGGCACAGACTAGACACAGGCTAGACACAGGCTAGACACAGGCTATGCACATGCCAGTCACATGCCAGACACAGGCAAGGCACAGGCTAGACACAGGCTAGACACAGACTAGACACAGGCTAGACACAGGCTAGACACAGGCTAGACACAGGCTAGACACAGGCTAGACACAGGCTAGACACAGGCTAGACACAGGCTAGACACAGGCTAGACACAGGCTAGACACAGGCTAGACACAGGCTAGACACAGGCTAGACACAGGCTAGACACAGGCTACACACAGGCTAGACACAGGCTAGACACAGGCTAGACACAGGCTAGACACAGGCTAGACACAGGCTAGACACAGGCTAGACACAAGCTAGACATAGGCTAGACACAGGCTAGACACTGGCTAGAAACAGGCTAGACACAAGCTAGACATAGGCTAGACACAGGCTAGACACAGGCTAGACACAGGCTAGGCACAGGCTAGACAAAGGCTAGACACAGGCTAGACACAGGCTGGACACAGGCTAGACACAGGCTAGACACAGGCTAGACACAGGCTGGACACAGGCTAGACACAGGCTGGACACAGGCTAGACACAGGCAAGACACAGGCTAGACACAGGCTAGGCACAGGCTAGCCACAGGCTAGAAACTGGCTAGGCACTGGCTAGGCACAAGCTAGTCACAGGCTAGGCACAGGCCAGTCACAGGCTAGGCACAGGCCAGTCACAGGCTAGGCACAGGCTAGGCACAGGCTAGACACCGGCTAGACACTGACTAGACACAAGCTAGACAGAGGCTATACACTGACTAGGCACAGGCTAGACACAGGCTATGCACAGGCTAGACAAAGGCTAGACACTGGCTAGGCACAGGCTTGGCACTGGCTAGACACTGCCTAGGCACACGCTATGCATATGCCTGTCTCAGGCAAGGCACAGGCTAGACACTGGCTAGGCATAGGCTATGCACATGCCAGTCACAGGCAAGGCACAGGCTAGACACAGGCTAGACACAGGCTAGACACAGGCTAGGCACAGGCTAGACACAGGCTAGGCACAGGCTAGGCACAGGCTAGGCACTGGCTAGACAAAGGCTAGACACTGGCTAGGCACAGGCTAGGCACTGGCTAGACACTGGCTAGCCACACGCTATGCACATGCCAGTCTCAGGCAAGGCACAGGCTAGACACAGGCTAGACTCTGGCTAGGCACAGGCTATGCACATGCCAGTCACAGGCAAGGCACAGGCTAGACACAGGCTAGACACTGGCTAGGCACAGACAATGAACATGCCAGTCACATGCCAGTCACAGGCAAGGCACAGGCTAGACACAGGCTAGGCACAGGCTAGACACAGGCTAGACACAGGCTAGACACAGGCTAGAGACAGGCTAGACACAGGCTAGACACAGGCTAGACACAAGCTAGACACAGGCTAGACACAGGCTAGACACAGGCTAGAAACAGGCTAGACACAGGCTAGACACAGGCTAGACACAGGCTAGACACAGGCTAGGCACAGGCTAGACACAGGCTAGGCACAGGCTAGACGCAGGCTAGACACAGGCTAGACACAGGCTAGACACAGGCTAGACACAAGCTAGACACAGGCTAGACACAGGCTAGACACAAGCTAGACACAGGCTAGACACAGGCTAGACACAGGCTAGAAACAGGCTAGACACAGGCTAGACACAGGCTAGACACAGGCTAGACACAAACTAGACACAGACTAGACACAGGCTAGACAAAGGCTAGACACAGGCTAGAAACAAGCTAGACACAGGCTAGACACAGGCTAGGCATTGGCTAGGTACAGGCTAGGCAGAGGCTAGGCACAGGCTAGGCACAGGCTAGGCACTGGCTAGGCACAAGCTAGTCACATGCTAGGCACAGGCCAGTCACAGGCTAGGCACAGGCCAGTCACAGGCTAGGCAAAGGCTAGGCACAGGCTAGGCACAGGCTAGATACCGGCTAGACACCGGCTAGACACTGACTAGACACAGGCTAGACAGAGGCTATACACTGGCTAGGCACAGGCTAGACACAGGCTATGCACAGGCTAGACAAAGTCTTGACACTGGCTAGGCACAGGCTAGGCACTGGCTAGACACTGGCTAGCACACGCTATGCACATGCCAGTCTCAGGCAAGGCACAGGCTAGACACAGGCTAGACTCTGGCTAGGCACAGGCTATGCACATGCCAGTCACAGGCAAGGCACAGGCTAGACACAGGCTAGACACTGGCTAGGCACAGGCTATGCACATGCCAGTCACAGGCAAGGCACAGGCTAGACACAGGCTAGACACAGGCTAGGCACAGGCTAGGCACTGGCTAGACAAAGGCTAGACACTGGCTAGGCACAGGCTAGGCACTGGCTAGACACTGGCTAGCCACACGCTATGCACATGCCAGTCTCAGGCAAGGCACAGGCTAGACACAGGCTAGACTCTGGCTAGGCACAGGCTATGCACATGCCAGTCACAGGCAAGGCACAGGCTAGACACAGGCTAGACACTGGCTAGGCACAGGCTATGCACATGCCAGTCACAGGCAAGGCACAGGCTAGACACAGGCTAGACACAGGCTAGACACAGGCTAGACACAGGCTGGAAACAGGCTAGACACAGGCTAGACACAAACTAGTCACAGGCTAGACACAGGCTAGACACAGGCTAGAAACAGGCTAGACACAGGCTAGACACAGGCTAGACACAAACTAGACACAGACTAGACACAGGCTAGACACAGAATAGAAACAAGCTAGACACAGGCTAGACACAGGCTAGGCATAGGCTAGGTACAGGCTAGGCAGAGGCTAGGCACAGGCTAGGCACAGGCTAGGCACTGGCTAGGCACAAGCTAGTCACAGGCTAGGCACAGGCCAGTCACAGGCTAGGCACAGGCTAGGCACAGGCTAGACACCGGATAGACACCGGCTAGACACAGACTAGACACAGGCTAGACAGAGGCTATACACTGGCTAGGCACAGGCTAGACACAGGCTATGCACAGGCTAGACAAAGTCTTGACACTGGCTAGGCACAGGCTAGGCACTGGCTAGACACTGGCTAGCACACGCTATGCACATGCCTGTCTCAGGCAAGGCACAGGCTAGACACAGGCTAGACACTGGCTAGGCACAGGCTATGCACATGCCAGTCACAGGCAAGGCACAGACTAGACACAGGCTAGACACAGGCTAGACACAGGCTATGCACATGCCAGTCACATGCCAGACACAGGCAAGGCACAGGCTAGACACAGGCTAGACACAGGCTAGACACAGGCTAGACACAGGCTAGACACAGGCTAGACACAGGCTAGACACAGGCTAGACACAGGCTAGACACAGGCTAGACACAGGCTAGACACAGGCTAGACACAGGCTAGACACAGGCTAGACACAGGCTAGACACAGGCTAGACACAGGCCAGACACAGGCTAGACACAGGCTAGACACAGGCTAGACACAGGCTAGACACAGGCTAGACACAGGCTAGACACAGGCTAGACACAGGCTACACACAGGCTAGACACAGGCTAGACACAGGCTAGACACAGGCTAGACACAGGCTAGACACAGGCTAGACACAAGCTAGACATAGGCTAGACACAGGCTAGACACTGGCTAGAAACAGGCTAGACACAAGCTAGACATAGGCTAGACACAGGCTAGACACAGGCTAGACACAGGCTAGGCACAGGCTAGACAAAGGCTAGAAACAGGCTAGACACAGGCTGGACACAGGCTAGACACAGGCTAGACACAGGCTAGACACAGGCTGGACACAGGCTAGACACAGGCTGGACACAGGCTAGACACAGGCTAGACACAGGCTAGACACAGGCTAGGCACAGGCTAGCCACAGGCTAGAAACTGGCTAGGCACTGGCTAGGCACAAGCTAGTCACAGGCTAGGCACAGGCCAGTCACAGGCTAGGCACAGGCCAGTCACAGGCTAGGCACAGGCTAGGCACAGGCTAGACACCGGCTAGACACTGACTAGACACAAGCTAGACAGAGGCTATACACTGACTAGGCACAGGCTAGACACAGGCTAGACACAGGCTATGCACAGGCTAGACAAAGGCTAGACACAGGCTAGGCACAGGCTTGGCACTGGCTAGACACTGCCTAGGCACACGCTATGCATATGCCTGTCTCAGGCAAGGCACAGGCTAGACACTGGCTAGGCATAGGCTATGCACATGCCAGTCACAGGCAAGGCACAGGCTAGACACAGGCTAGACACAGGCTAGACACAGGCTAGGCACAGGCTAGACACAGGCTAGGCACAGGCTAGGCACAGGCTAGGCACTGGCTAGACAAAGGCTAGACACTGGCTAGACAAAGGCCAGACACTGGCTAGGCACAGGCTAGGCACTGGCTAGACACTGGCTAGCCACACGCTATGCACATGCCAGTCTCAGGCAAGGCACAGGCTAGACACAGGCTAGACTCTGGCTAGGCACAGGCTATGCACATGCCAGTCACAGGCAAGGCACAGGCTAGACACAGGCTAGACACTGCCTAGGCACAGACAATGAACATGCCAGTCACATGCCAGTCACAGGCAAGGCACAGGCTAGACACAGGCTAGACACTGGCTAGGCACAGGCTAGACACAGGCTAGACACAGGCTAGACACAGGCTAGAGACAGGCTAGACACAGGCTAGACACAGGCTAGACACAGGCTAGACACAGGCTAGACACAGGCTAGAAACAGGCTAGACACAGGCTAGACACAGGCTAGACACAGGCTAGACACAGGCTAGGCACAGGCTAGACACAGGCTAGGCACAGGCTAGACGCAGGCTAGACACAGGCTAGACACAGGCTAGACACAGGCTAGACACAAGCTAGACACAGGCTAGACACAGGCTAGACACAAGCTAGTCACAGGCTAGACACAGGCTAGACACAGGCTAGAAACAGGCTAGACACAGGCTAGACACAGGCTAGACACAGGCTAGACACAAACTAGACACAGACTAGACACAGGCTAGACAAAGGCTAGACACAGGCTAGAAACAAGCTAGACACAGGCTAGACACAGGCTAGGCATTGGCTAGGTACAGGCTAGGCAGAGGCTAGGCACAGGCTAGGCACAGGCTAGGCACTGGCTAGGCACAAGCTAGTCACATGCTAGGCACAGGCCAGTCACAGGCTAGGCACAGGCTAGGCACAGGCTAGACACCGGATAGACACCGGCTAGACACAGACTAGACACAGGCTAGACAGAGGCTATACACTGGCTAGGCACAGGCTAGACACAGGCTATGCACAGGCTAGACAAAGGCTTGACACTGGCTAGGCACAGGCTAGGCACTGGCTAGACACTGGCTAGCACACGCTATGCACATGCCTGTCTCAGGCAAGGCACAGGCTGGACAGAGGCTAGACACTGGCTAGGCACAGGCTATGCACATGCCAGTCACAGGCAAGGCACAGGCTAGACACAGGCTAGACACAGGCTAGACACAGGCTATGCACATGCCAGTCACATGCCAGACACAGGCAAGGCACAGGCTAGACACAGGCTAGACACAGACTAGACACAGGCTAGACACAGGCTAGACACAGGCTAGACACAGGCTAGACACAGGCTACACACAGGCTAGACACAGACTAGACACAGGCTAGACACAGGCTAGACACAGGCTAGACACAGGCTAGACACAGGCTAGACACAGGCTAGACACAGGCTAGACACAGGCTAGACACAGGCTAGACACAGGCTAGACACAGGCTAGACACAGGCTAGACACAGGCTAGGCACAGGCTAGACACAGGCTAGACACAAGCTAGACATAGGCTAGACACAAGCTAGACATAGGCTAGACACAGGCTAGACACTGGCTAGAAACAGGCTAGACACAAGCTAAACATAGGCTAGACACAGGCTAGACACAGGCTAGACACAGGCTAGGCACAGGCTAGACAAAGGCTAGACACAGGCTAGACACAGGCTAGACACAGGCTAGACACAGGCTAGACACAGGCTAGACACAGGCTAGACACAGGCTAGACACAGGCTAGACACAGGCTAGACACAGGCTAGACACAGGCTAGGCACAGGCTAGACACAGGCTAGACACAAGCTAGACATAGGCTAGACACAAGCTAGACATAGGCTAGACACAGGCTAGACACTGGCTAGAAACAGGCTAGACACAAGCTAGACATAGGCTAGACACAGGCTAGACACAGGCTAGACACAGGCTAGGCACAGGCTAGACACAGGCTAGACACAGGCTAGGCACAGGCTAGCCACAGGCTAGGCACAGGCTAGGCACTGGCTAGGCACAAGCTAGTCACAGGCTAGGCACAGGCCAGTCACAGGCTAGGCACAGGCCAGTCACAGGCTAGGCACAGGCCAGTCACAGGCTAGGCAAAGGCTAGGCACAGGCTAGGCACAGGCTAGATACCGGCTAGACACCGGCTAGACACTGACTAGACACAGGCTAGACAGAGGCTATACACTGGCTAGGCACAGGCTTGACACAGGCTATGCACAGGCTAGACAAAGGCTAGACACTGGCTAGGCACAGGCTTGGCACTGGCTAGACACTGCCTAGGCACACGCTATGCATATGCCTGTCTCAGGCAAGGCACAGGCTAGACACAGACTAGACACTGGCTAGGCATAGGCTATGCACATGCCAGTCACAGGCAAGGCACAGGCTAAACACAGGCTAGACACAGGCTCGGCACAGGCTAGACACAGGCTAGGCACAGGCTAGGCACAGGCTAGGCACAGGCTAGGCACAGGCTAGGCACAGGCTAGGCACTGGCTAGACAAAGGCTAGACACTGGCTAGGCACAGGCTAGGCACTGGCTAGACACTGGCTAGCCACACGCTATGCACATGCCAGTCTCAGGCAAGGCACAGGCTAGACACAGGCTAGACTCTGGCTAGGCACAGGCTATGCACATGCCAGTCACAGGCAAGGCACAGGCTAGACACAGGCTAGACAAAGGCTAGACACAGGCTAGACACAGGCTGGACACAGGCTAGACACAGGCTATGCACATGCCAGTCACAGGCAACGCACAGGCTAGACACAGGCTAGACACAGGCTAGGCACAGGCTAGGCACAGGCTAGGCACTGGCTAGACACTGGCTAGGCACACGCTATGCACATGCCTGTCTCAGGCAAGGCACAGGCTAGACACAGGCTAGACACTGGCTAGGCACACGCTATGCACATGAAAGTCTCTTGCAAGGCACAGGCTAGACACTGGCTAGGCACACGCTATGCACATGCCAGTCTCAGGCAAGGCACAGGCTAGACACAGGCTAGACACTGGCTAGGCACAGACAATGCACATGCCAGTCACCTGCCAGTCACAGGCAAGGCACAGGCTAGACACAGGCTAGACACTGGCTAGGCACAGGCTAGACACAGGCTAGACACAGGCTAGACACAGGCTAGACACAGGCTAGACACAGGCTAGACACAGGCTAGACACAGGCTAGACACAGGCTAGAAACAGGCTAGACACAGGCTAGACACAGGCTAGACACAGGCTAGACACAGGCTAGACACAGGCTAGACCCAGGCTAGACACAGGCTAGGCACAGGCTAGACACAGGCTAGGCACAGGCTAGACACAGGCTAGACACTGGCTAGGCACAGGCTAGACACAGGCTAGACACAGGCTAGACACAGGCTAGACACAGGCTAGACACAGGCTAGACACAGGCTAGACACAGGCTAGACACAGGCTAGACACAGGCTAGACACAGGCTAGACACAGGCTAGACACAGGCTAGACACAGGCTAGACACAGGCTAGACACAGGCTAGACACAGGCTAGACACAGGCTAGACACAGGCTAGAAACAGGCTAGACACAGGCTAGACACAGGCTAGACACAGGCTAGACACAGGCTAGGCACAGGCTAGACACAGGCTAGACACAGGCTAGACACAGGCTAGACACAGGCTAGACACAGGCTAGACACAGGCTAGACACAGGCTAGAAGCAGGCTAGACACAGGCTAGACACAGGCTAGACACAGGCTAGACACAGGCTAGACACAGGCTAGACACAGGCTAGGCACAGGCTAGACAAAGGCTAGACAAAGGCTAGACACAGGCTAGACACAGGCTAGACACAGGCTAGACACAGGCTGGACACAAGCTAGACACAGGCTAGACACAGGCTGGACACAGGCTAGACACAGGCTAGACACAGGCTAGACACAGGCTAGGCATAGGCTAGCCACAGGCTAGGCACAGGCTAGGCACAGGCTAGGCACAGGCTAGGCACAGGCTAGGCACAGGCTAGGCACAGGCTAGGCACAGGCTAGGCACAGGCTAGGCACAGGCTAGGCACAGGCTAGGCACAAGCTAGTCCCAGGCTAGGCATAGGCCAGTCACAGGCTAGGCACAGGCTAGGCACAGGCTAGACACCGGCTAGACACTGACTAGACACAGGCTAGACAGAGGCTATACACTGGCTAGGCACAGGCTAGACACAGGCTATGCACAGGCTAGACAAAGGCTAGACACTGGCTAGGCACAGGCTTGGCACTGGCTAGACACTGCCTAG
Organism: Zaprionus indianus; assembly: GCA_018904595.1. Taxonomy (NCBI): domain Eukaryota; kingdom Metazoa; phylum Arthropoda; class Insecta; order Diptera; family Drosophilidae; genus Zaprionus; species Zaprionus indianus. Next base: position 29,559 of record JAEIHA010001006.1, on the reverse strand, counting down.
GCACACGCTATGCATATGCCTGTCTCAGGCAAGGCACAGGCTAGACACAGGCTAGACACTGGCTAGGCATAGGCTATGCACATGCCAGTCACAGGCAAGGCACAGGCTAGACACAGGCTAGACACAGGCTAGGCACAGGCTAGACACAGGCTAGGCACAGGCTGGGCACAGGCTAGGCACTGGCTAGACAAAGGCTAGACACTGGCTAGGCACAGGCTAGGCACTGGCTAGACACTGGCTAGCCACACGCTATGCACATGCCAGTCTCAGGCAAGGCACAGGCTAGACACAGGCTAGACACTGGCTAGGCACAGGCTATGCACATGCCAGTCAGAGGCAAGGCACAGGCTAGACACAGGCTAGACACAGGATAGGCACAGGCTAGACACAGGCTAGACACAGGCTAGGCGCAGGCTATGCACATGCCAGTCACAGGCAACGCACAGGCTAGACACAGGCTAGACACAGGCTAGACACAGGCTAGGCACAGGCTAGGCACAGGCTAGGCACAGGCTAGGGCACTGGCTAGACACTGGCTAGGCACACGCTATGCACATGCCTGTCTCAGGCAAGGCACAGGCTAGACACAGGCTAGACACTGGCTAGGCACACGCTATGCACATGAAAGTCTCTTGCAAGGCACAGGCTAGACACAGGCTAGACACTGGCTAGGCACACGCTATGCACATGCCAGTCTCAGGCAAGGCACAGGCTAGACACAGGCTAGACACTGGCTAGGCACAGACACTGCACATGCCAGTCACATGCCAGTCACAGGCAAGGCACAGGTTAGACACAGAATAGACACTGGCTAGGCACAGGCTAGACACAGGCTAGATACAGGCTAGACACAGGCTAGACACAGGCTAGACACAGGCTAGACACAGGCTAGACACAGGCTAGACACAGGCTAGACACAGGCTAGACACAGGCTAGACACAGGCTAGACACAGGCTAGACACAGGCTGAGACACAGGCTAGACACAGGCTAGACACAGGCTAGACACAGGCTAGACACAGGCTAGACACAGGCTAGACACAGGCTAGACACAGGCTAGACACAGGCTAGACACAGGCTAGACACAGGCTGGACACAGGCTAGACACAGGCTAGACACAGGCTAGGCACAGGGTAGGCACTGGCTAGGCACAAGCTAGTCCCAGGCTAGGCACAGGCCAGTCACAGGCTAGGCAGAGGCTGGGCACAGGCTAGACACCGGCTAGACACCGGCTTGACACTGACTAGACACAGGCTAGACAGAGGCTATACACTGGCTAGGCACAGGCTAGACACAGGCTATGCACAGGCTAGACAAAGGCTAGACACTGGCTAGGCACAGGCTAGGCACTGGCTAGACACTGGCTAGGCACACGCTATGCACATGCCTGTCTCAGGCAAGGCACAGGCTAGACACAGGCTAGACACAGGCTAGACATTGGCTAGGCATAGGCTATGCACATGCCAGTCACAGGCAAGGCACAGGCTAGACACAGGCCAGGCACAGGCCAGGCACTGGCTAGGCACAAGCTAGTCAAAGGCTAGGCACAGGCCAGTCACAGGCTAGGCACAGGCTAGGCACAGGCTAGACACCGGCTAGACACCGGCTAGACACAGGCTATGCACAGGCTAGACAAATGCTAGACACTGGCTAGGCACAGGCAAGGCACTGGCTAGACACTGGCTAGGCACACGCTATGCACATGCCAGTCTCAGGCAAGGCACAGGCTAGACACAGGCTAGACACTGGCTAGGCACAGGCTATGCACATGCCAGTCACAGGCAAGGCACAGGCTAGACACAGGCTAGACACAGGCTAGGCACAGGCTAGACATAGGCTAGACACTGGCTAGGCACAGGCTATGCACATGCCAGTCACAGGCAAGGCACAGGCTAGACACAGGCTAGACACTGGCTAGGCACAGGCTATGCACATGCCAGTCACAGGCAAGGCACAGGCTAGACACAGGCTAGACACTGGCTAGGCACAGGCTATGCACATGCCAGTCACAGGCAAGGCACAGGCTAGACACAGGCTAGACACAGGCTAGACACAGGCTAGACACAGGCTAGGCACAGGCTAGACACAGGCTAGACACAGGCTAGACACAGGCTAGACACAGGCTAGACACAGGCTAGACACAGGCTAGACACAGGCTAGACACAGGCTAGACACAGGCTAGACACAGGCTAGACACAGGCTAGACATAGGCTAGACACAGGCTAGACACAGGCTAGACACAGGCTAAACACAGGCTAGACACAGGCTAGACACAGGCTAGACACAGGCTAGACACAGGCTAGACACAGGCTAGACACAAGCTAGACACAGGCTAGACACAGGCTAGACAAAGGCTAGACACAGGCTAGAAACAAGCTAGACACAGGCTAGACACAGGCTAGACACAGGCTAGACACAGGCTAGACACAGGCTAGACACAGGCTAGACATAGGCTAGACACAGGCTAGACACAAGCTAGACACAGGCTAAACACAGGCTAGACACAGGCTAGAAACAGGCTAGACACAGGCTAGACACAGGCTAGACACAGGCTAGACACAAACTAGACACAGGCTAGACACAGGCTAGACAAAGGCTAGACACAGGCTAGAAACAAGCTAGACACAGGCTAGACACAGGCTAGGTACAGGCTAGGCAGAGGCTAGGCACAGGCTAGGCACAGGCTAGGCACTGGCTAGGCACAAGCTAGTCACAGGCTAGGCACAGGCCAGTCACAGGCTAGGCACAGGCTAGGCACAGGCTAGGCACAGGCTAGACACCGGATAGACACCGGCTAGACACAGACTAGACACAGGCTAGACAGAGGCTATACACTGGCTAGGCACAGGCTAGACACAGGCTATGCACAGGCTAGACAAAGGCTAGACACTGGCTAGGCACAGGCTAGGCACTGGCTAGACACTGGCTAGCACACGCTATGCACATGCCTGTCTCAGGCAAGGCACAGGCTAGACACAGGCTAGACACTGGCTAGAAACAAGCTAGACACAGGCTAGACACAGGCTAGGCATAGGCTAGGTACAGGCTAGGCAGAGGCTAGGCACAGGCTAGGCACAGGCTAGGCACAGGCTAGGCACTGGCTAGGCACAAGCTAGTCACAGGCTAGGCACAGGCCAGTCACAGGCTAGGCACAGGCTAGGCACAGGCTAGACACCGGATAGACACCGGCTAGACACAGACTAGACACAGGCTAGACAGAGGGTATACACTGGCTAGGCACAGGCTAAACACAGGCTATGCACAGGCTAGACAAAGGCTTGACACTGGCTAGGCACAGGCTAGGCACTGGCTAGACACTGGCTAGCACACGCTATGCACATGCCTGTCTCAGGCAATGCACAGGCTAGACACAGGCTAGACACTGGCTAGGCACAGGCTATGCACATGGCAGTCACAGGCAAGGCACAGGCTAGACACAGGCTAGACACAGGCTATGCACATGCCAGTCACATGCCAGACACAGGCAAGGCACAGGCTAGACACAGGCTAGACACAGGCTAGACACAGGCTAGACACAGGCTAGACACAGGCTAGACACAGGCTAGACACAGGCTAGACACAGGCTAGACACAGGCTAGACACAGGCTAGACACAGGCTATGCACAGGCTAGACAAAGGCTTGACACTGGCTAGGCACAGGCTAAGCACATGCCAGTCACAGGCAAGGCACAGGTTAGACACAGGCTAGACACAGGCTAGGCACAGGCTAGACACAGGCTAGACACAGGCTAGGCACAGGCTAGGCACTGGCTAGACACTGGCTAGCACACGCTATGCACATGCCTGTCTCAGGCAAGGCACAGGCTAGACACAGGCTAGACACAGGATAGGCACAGGCTAGGCACTGGCTAGACACTGGCTAGGCACACGCTATGCACATGCCAGTCTCAGGCAAGGCACAGGCTAGACACAGGCTAGACTCTGGCTAGGCACAGGCTATGCACATGCCAGTCACGGGCAAGGCACAGGCTAGACACAGGCTAGACACAGGATAGGCACAGGGTAGACACAGGCTAGACACAGGCTAGGCACAGGCTATGCACATGCCAGTCACAGGCAACGCACAGGCTAGACACAGGCTAGACACAGGCTAGGCACAGGCTAAGCACATGCCAGTCACGGGCAAGGCACAGGCTAGACACAGGCTAGACACAGGATAGGCACAGGCTAGACACAGGCTAGACACAGGCTAGGCACAGGCTATGCACATGCCAGTCACAGGCAACGCACAGGCTAGACACAGGCTAGACACAGGCTAGGCACAGGCTAGGCACTGGCTACACACTGGCTAGGCACACGCTATGCACATGCCTGTCTCAGGCAAGGCACAGGCTAGACACAGGCTAGACACTGGCTAGGCACACGCTATGCACATGCCAGTCTCAGGCAAGGCACAGGCTAGACACAGGCTAGACACAGGCTAGACACAGGCTAGACACAGGCTAGACACAGGCTAGACACAGGCTATGCACAGGCTAGACAAAGGCTTGACACTGGCTAGGCACAGGCTAGGCACTGGCTAGACACTGGCTAGCACACGCTATGCAGATGCCTGTCTCAGGCAAGGCACAGGCTAGACACTGGCTAGGCACACGCTATGCACATGCCAGTCTCAGGCAAGGCACAGGCTAGACACAGGCTAGACTCTGGCTAGGCACAGGCTATGAACATGCCAGTCACGGGCAAGGCACAGGCCAGTCACAGGCTAGGCACAGGCTAGGCACAGGCTAGACACCGGCTAGACACCGGCTAGACACTGACTAGACACAGGCTAGACAGAGGCTATACACTGGCTAGGCACAGGCTAGACACAGGCTATGCACAGGCTAGACAAAGGCTAGACACTGGCTAGGCACAGGCTAGGCACTGGCTAGACACTGCCTAGGCACACGCTATGCACATGCCTGTCTCAGGCAAGGCACAGGCTAGACACAGGCTAGACATTGGCTAGGCATAGGCTATGCACATGCCAGTCACAGGCAAGGCACAGGCTAGACACAGGCTAGGCACAGGCTAGGCACTGGCTAGGCACAAGCTAGTCACAGGCTAGGCACAGGCCAGTCACAGGCTAGGCACAGGCTAGGCACAGGCTAGACACCGGCTAGACACCGGCTAGACACTGACTAGACACAGGCTAGACAGAGGCTATACACTGGCTAGGCACAGGCTAGACACAGGCTAGACACAGGCTAGACAAAGGCTAGACACTGGCTAGGCACAGGCTAGGCACTGGCTAGACACTGGCTAGGCACACGCTATGCACATGCCTGTCTCAGGCAAGGCACAGGCTAGACACAGGCTAGACACTGGCTAGGCACAGGCTATGCACATGCCAGTCACAGGCAAGGCACAGGCTAGACACAGGCTAGACACAGGCTAGGCACAGGCTAGACACAGGCTAGACACTGGCTAGGCACAGGCTATGCACATGCCAGTCACAGGCAAGGAACAGGCTAGACACAGGCTAGACACTGGCTAGGCACAGGCTATGCACATGCCAGTCACAGGCAAGGCACAGGCTAGACACAGGCTAGACACTGGCTAGGCACAGGCTATGCACATGCCAGTCACATGCCAGTCACAAGCAAGGCACAGGCTAGACACAGGCTAGACACAGGCTAGACACAGGCTAGACACAGGCTAGACACAGGCCAGACACAGGCTAGACACAGGCTAGACACAGGCTAGACACAGGCTAGCCACAGGCTAGACACAGGCTAGACACAGGCTAGACACAGGCTAGACACAGGCTAGACACAGGCTAGACACAGGCTAGACACAGGCTAGACACAGGCTAGACACAGGCTAGACACAGGCTAGACACAGGCTAGACACAGGCTAGACACAAGCTAGACACAGGCTAGACACAGGCTAGACACAGGCTAGACACAGGCTAGAAACAGGCTAGACACAGGCTAGACACAGGCTAGACACAGGCTAGACACAAACTAGACACAGGCTAGACACAGGCTAGACAAAGGCTAGACACAGGCTAGAAACAAGCTAGACACAGGCTAGACACAGGCTAGGCATAAACTAGGTACAGGCTAGGCAGAGGCTAGGCACAGGCTAGGCACAGGCTAGGCACTGGCTAGGCACAAGCTAGTCACAGGCTAGGCACAGGCCAGTCACAGGCTAGGCACAGGCTAGGCACAGGCTAGGCACAGGCTAGGCACAGGCTAGACAGCGGATAGACACCGGCTAGACACAAGCTAGACACAGGCTAGACACAGGCTAGACACAGGCTAGACACAGGCTAGAAACAGGCTAGACACAGGCTAGACACAGGCTAGACACAGGCTAGACACAAACTAGACACAGGCTAGACACAGACTAGACAGAGGCTATACACTGGCTAGGCACAGGCTAGACACAGGCTATGCACAGGCTAGACAAAGGCATGACACTGGCTAGGCACAGGCTAGGCACTGGCTAGACACTGGCTAGCACACGCTATGCACATGCCTTTCTCAGGCAAGGCACAGGATAGACACAGGCTAGACACTGGCTAGGCACAGGCTATGCACATGCCAGTCACAGGCAAGGCACAGGCTAGACACAGGCTAGACACAGGCTAGACACAGGCTATGCACATGCCAGTCACATGCCAGACACAGGCTAGACACAGGCTAGACACAGGCTAGACACAGGCTAGACACAGGATAGACACAGGCTAGACACAGGCTAGACACAGGCTAGACACAGGCTAGACACAGGCTAGACACAGGCTAGACACAGGCTAGACACAGGCTAGACACAGGCTAGACACAGGCTAGACACAGGCTAGACACAGGCTAGACACAGGCTAGACACAGGCTATGCACAGGCTAGACAAAGGCTTGACACTGGCTAGGCACAGGCTAGGCACTGGCTAGACACTGGCTAGGCACACGCTATGCACATGCCTGTCTCAGGCAAGGCACTGGCTAGACACAGGCTAGACACAGGCTAGACACAGGCTATGCACAGGCTAGGCAAAGGCTTGACACTGGCTAGGCACAGGCTAGGCACTGGCTAGACACTGGCTAGGCACACGCTATGCACATGCCTGTCTCAGGCAAGGCACTGGCTAGACACAGGCTAGACACAGGCTAGGCACAGGCTAGGCACTGGCTAGACACTGGCTAGGCACACGCTATGCACATGCCAGTCTCAGGCAAGGCACAGGCTAGACACAGGCTAGACTCTGGCTAGGCACAGGCTATGCACATGCCAGTCACAGGCAAGGCACAGGCTAGACACAGGCTAGACACAGGATAGGCACAGGCTAGACACAGGCTAGAAACAGGCTAGGCACAGGCTATGCACATGCCAGTCACAGGCAACGCACAGGCTAGACACAGGCTAGACACAGGCTAGGCACAGGCTAGGCACAGGCTAGGCACTGGCTACACACTGGCTAGGCACACGCTATGCACATGCCTGTCTCAGGCAAGGCACAGGCTAGACACAGGCTAGACACTGGCTAGGCACACGCTATGCACATGCCAGTCTCTTGCAAGGCACAGGCTAGACACAGGCTAGACACTGGCTAGGCACACGCTATGCACATGCCAGTCTCAGGCAAGGCACAGGCTAGACACAGGCTAGACACTGGCTAGGCACAGACAATGCACATGCCAGTCACATGCCAGTTACAGGCAAGGCACAGGCCAGACACAGGCTAGACACTGGCTAGGCACAGGCTAGACACAGGCTAGACACAGGCTAGACACAGGCTAGACACAGGCTAGACACAGGCTAGACACAGGCTAGACACAGGCTAGACACAGGCTAGACACAGGCTAGACACAGGCTAGAAACAGGCTAGACACAGGCTAGACACAGGCTAGACACAGGCTAGACACAGGCTAGACACAGGCTAGACACAGGCTAGACACAGGCTAGACACAGGCTAGACACAGGCTAGACACAGGCTAGACACAGGCTAGACACAGGCTAGACACAGGCTAGACACAGGCTAGAAACAGGCTAGACACAGGCTAGACACAGGCTAGACACAGGCTAGACACAGGCTAGACACAGGCTAGACACAGGCTAGACACAGGCTAGACACAGGCTAGACACAGGCTAGACACAGGCTAGACACAGGCTAGACACAGGCTAGACACAGGCTAGACACAGGCTAGACACAGGCTAGAAACAGGCTAGACACAGGCTAGACACAGGCTAGACACAGGCTAGACACAGGCTAGACACAGGCTAGACACAGGCTAGACACAGGCTAGACACAGGCTAGACACAGGCTAGACACAGGCTAGACACAAGCTAGACACAGGCTAGACACAGGCTAGACACAGGCTAGACACAGGCTAGAAACAGGCTAGACAAAGGCTTGACACTGGCTAGGCACAGGCTAGGCACTGGCTAGACACTGGCTAGCACACGCTATGCACATGCCTGTCTCAGGCAAGGCACTGGCTAGACACAGGCTAGACACAGGATAGGCACAGGCTAGACACTGGCTAGACACTGGCTAGGCACACGCTATGCACATGCCAGTCTCAGGCAAGGCACAGGCTAGACACAGGCTAGACTCTGGCTAGGCACAGGCTATGCACATGCCAGTCACAGGCAAGGCACAGGCTAGACACAGGCTAGACACAGGATAGGCACAGGCTAGACACAGGCTAGACACAGGCTAGGCACAGGCTATGCACATGCCAGTCACAGGCAACGCACAGGCTAGACACAGGCTAGACACAGGCTAGGCACAGGCTAGGCACAGGCTAGGCACTGGCTACACACTGGCTAGGCACACGCTATGCACATGCCTGTCTCAGGCAAGGCACAGGCTAGACACAGGCTAGACACTGGCTAGGCACACGCTATGCACATGCCAGTCTCTTGCAAGGCACAGGCTAGACACAGGCTAGACACTGGCTAGGCACACGCTATGCACATGCCAGTCTCAGGCAAGGCACAGGCTAGACACAGGCTAGACACTGGCTAGGCACAGACAATGCACATGCCAGTCACATGCCAGTTACAGGCAAGGCACAGGCCAGACACAGGCTAGACACTGGCTAGGCACAGGCTAGACACAGGCTAGACACAGGCTAGACACAGGCTAGACACAGGCTAGACACAGGCTAGACACAGGCTAGACACAGGCTAGACACAGGCTAGACACAGGCTAGACACAGGCTAGAAACAGGCTAGACACAGGCTAGACACAGGCTAGACACAGGGTAGACACAGGCTAGACACAGGCTAGACACAGGCTAGACACAGGCTAGACCCAGGCTAGACACAGGCTAGACACAGGCTAGACACAGGCTAGACACAGGCTAGGCACAGGATAGACACAAGCTAGACACAGGCTAGAAACAGGCTAGACACAGGCTAGACACAGGCTAGACACAGGCTAGACACAGGCTAGACACAGGCTAGACACAGGCTAGACACAGGCTAGACACAGGCTAGACACAGGCTAGACACAGGCTAGACACAAGCTAGACACAGGCTAGACACAGGCTAGACACAGGCTAGACACAGGCTAGAAACAGGCTAGACACAGGCTAGACACAGGCTAGACACAGGCTAGACACAAACTAGACACAGGCTAGACACAGGCTAGACAAAGGCTAGACACAGGATAGAAACAAGCTAGACACAGGCTAGACACAGGCTAGGCATAAACTAGGTACAGGCTAGGCAGAGGCTAGGCACAGGCTAGGCACAGGCTAGGCACTGGCTAGGCACAAGCTTGTCACAGGCTAGGCACAGGCCAGTCACAGGCTAGGCACAGGCTAGGCACAGGCTAGGCACAGGCTAGGCACAGGCTAGACACCGGATAGACACCGGCTAGACACAGACTAGACAAAGACTAGACAGAGGCTATACACTGGCTAGGCACAGGCTAGACACAGGCTATGCACAGGCTAGACAAAGGCTTGACACTGGCTAGGCACAGGCTAGGCACTGGCTAGACACTGGCTAGCACACGCTATGCACATGCCTTTCTCAGGCAAGGCACAGGCTAGACACAGGCTAGACACTGGCTAGGCACAGGCTATGCACATGCCAGTCACAGGCAAGGCACAGGCTAGACACAGGCTAGACACAGGCTAGACACAGGCTATGCACATGCCAGTCACATGCCAGACACAGGCAAGGCACAGGCTAGACACAGGCTAGACACAGGCTAGACACAGGCTAGACACAGGCTAGACACAGGCTAGACACAGGCTAGACACAGGCTAGACACAGGCTAGACACAGGCTAGACACAGGCTAGACACAGGCTAGACACAGGCTAGACACAGGCTAGACACAGGCTAGACACAGGCTAGACACAGGCTATGCACAGGCTAGACAAAGGCTTGACACTGGCTAGGCACAGGCTAGGCACTGGCTAGACACTGGCTAGCACACGCTATGCACATGCCTGTCTCAGGCAAGGCACTGGCTAGACACAGGCTAGACACAGGATAGGCACAGGCTAGGCACTGGCTAGACACTGGCTAGGCACACGCTATGCACATGCCAGTCTCAGGCAAGGCACAGGCTAGACACAGGCTAGACTCTGGCTAGGCACAGGCTATGCACATGCCAGTCACAGGCAAGGCACAGGCTAGACACAGGCTAGACACAGGATAGGCACAGGCTAGACACAGGCTAGACACAGGCTAGGCACAGGCTATGCACATGCCAGTCACAGGCAACGCACAGGCTAGACACAGGCTAGACACAGGCTAGGCACAGGCTAGGCACAGGCTAGGCACTGGCTACACACTGGCTAGGCACACGCTATGCACATGCCTGTCTCAGGCAAGGCACAGGCTAGACACAGGCTAGACACTGGCTAGGCACACGCTATGCACATGCCAGTCTCTTGCAAGGCACAGGCTAGACACAGGCTAGACACTGGCTAGGCACACGCTATGCACATGCCAGTCTCAGGCAAGGCACAGGCTAGACACAGGCTAGACACTGGCTAGGCACAGACAATGCACATGCCAGTCACATGCCAGTCACAGGCAAGGCACAGGCCAGACACAGGCTAGACACTGGCTAGGCATAGGCTAGACACAGGCTAGACACAGGCTAGACACAGGCTAGACACAGGCTAGACACAGGCTAGACACAGGCTAGACACAGGCTAGACACAGGCTAGACACAGGCTAGACACAGGCTAGACACAGGCTAGACACAGGCTAGACACAGGCTAGACCCAGGCTAGACACAGGCTAGACACAGGCTAGACACAGGCTAGGCACAGGCTAGACACAGGCTAGACACAGGCTAGACACAGGCTAGACACAGGCTAGACACAGGCTAGACACAGGCTAGACACAGGCTAGACACAGGCTAGAAACAGGCTAGACACAGGCTAGACACAGGCTAGACACAGGCTAGACACAGGCTAGACACAGGCTAGGCACAGGCTAGACAAAGGCTAGACACAGGCTAGACACAGGCTAGACACAGGCTGGACACAGGCTAGACACAGGCTAGACACAGGCTAGACACAGGCTGGACACAGGCTAGACATGGGCTAGACACAGGCTAGACACAGGCTAGACACAGGCTAGACACAGGCTAGACACAGGCTAGACACAGGCTAGACACAGGCTAGGCACAGGCTAGACACAAGCTAGACATAGGCTAGACACAAGCTAGACATAGGCTAGACACAGGCTAGACACTGGCTAGAAACAGGCTGGACACAAGCTAGACATAGGCTAGACACAGGCTAGACACAGGCTAGACACAGGCTAGGCACAGGCTAGACACAGGCTAGACACAGGCTAGGCACAGGCTAGCCACAGGCTAGGCACAGGCTAGGCACTGGCTAGGCACAAGCTAGTCACAGGCTAGGCACAGGCCAGTCACAGGCTAGGCACAGGCCAGTCACAGGCTAGGCACAGGCCAGTCACAGGCTAGGCACAGGCTAGGCACAGGCTAGGCACAGGCTAGATACCGGCTAGACACCGGCTAGACACTGACTAGACACAGGCTAGACAGAGGCTATACACTGGCTAGGCACAGGCTAGACAAAGGCTAGACACTGGCTAGGCACAGGCTTGGCACTGGCTAGACACTGCCTAGGCACACGCTATGCATATGCCTGTCTCAGGCAAGGCACAGGCTAGACACAGGCTAGACACTGGCTAGGCATAGGCTATGCACATGCCAGCCACAGGCAAGGCACAGGCTAGACACAGGCTAGACACAGGATAGGCACAGGCTAGACACAGGCTAGACACAGGCTAGGCACAGGCTATGCACATGCCAGTCACAGGCAACGCACAGGCTAGACACAGGCTAGACACAGGCTAGCCACAGGCTAGGCACAGGCTAGGCACTGGCTACACACTGGCTAGGCACACGCTATGCACATGCCTGTCTCAGGCAAGGCACAGGCTAGACACAGGCTAGACACTGGCTAGGCACACGCTATGCACATGCCAGTCCCTTGCAAGGCACAGGCTAGACACAGGCTAGACACTGGCTAGGCACACGCTATGCACATGCCAGTCTCAGGCAAGGCACAGGCTAGACACAGGCTAGACACTGGCTAGGCACAGACAATGCACATGCCAGTCACATGCCAGTCACAGGCAAGGCACAGGCCAGACACAGGCTAGACACTGGCTAGGCACAGGCTAGACACAGGCTAGACACAGGCTAGACACAGGCTAGACACAGGCTAGACACAGGCTAGACACAGGCTAGACACAGGCTAGACACAGGCTAGACACAGGCTAGACACAGGGTAGACACAGGCTAGACACAGGGTAGACACAGGCTAGACACAGGCTAGACCCAGGCTAGACACAAGCTAGATACAGGCTAGACACAGGCTAGACACAGGCTAGAAACAGGCTAGACACAGGCTAGACACAGGCCAGACACAGGCTAGACACAGGCTAGACACAGGCTAGGCACAGGCTAGACAAAGGCTAGACACAGGCTAGACACAGGCTAGACACAGGCTAGACACAGGCTAGACACAGGCTGGACACAGGCTAGACATGGGCTAGACACAGGCTAGACACAGGCTAGACACAGGCTAGACACAGGCTAGACACAGGCTAGACACAGGCTAGACACAGGCTAGACACAGGCTAGACACAGGCTAGGCACAGGCTAGACACAGGCTAGACACAAGCTAGACATAGGCTAGACACAAGCTAGACATAGGCTAGACACAGGCTAGACACTGGCTAGAAACAGGCTAGACACAAGCTAGACATAGGCTAGACACAGGCTAGACACAGGCTAGACACAGGCTAGACACAGGCTAGACACAGGCTAGACACAGGCTAGACACAGGCTAGACACAGGCTAGACACAGGGTAGACACAGGCTAGACACAGGGTAGACACAGGCTAGACACAGGGTAGACACAGGCTAGACACAGGCTAGACCCAGGCTAGACACAGGCTAGACACAGGCTAGACATAGGCTAGGCACAGGCTAGACACAGGCTAGACACAGGCTAGACACAAGCTAGATACAGGCTAGACACAGGCTAGACACAGGCTAGAAACAGGCTAGACACAGGCTAGACACAGGCCAGACACAGGCTAGACACAGGCTAGACACAGGCTAGGCACAGGCTAGACAAAGGCTAGACACAGGCTAGACACAGGCTAGACACAGGCTGGACACAGGCTAGACACAGGCTAGACACAGGCTAGACACAGGCTGGACACAGGCTAGACATGGGCTAGACACAGGCTAGACACAGGCTAGACACAGGCTAGACACAGGCTAGACACAGGCTAGACACAGGCTAGACACAGGCTAGGCACAAGCTAGACATAGGCTAGACACAGGCTAGACACAGGCTGGACACAGGCTAGACTTAGGCTATGCACATGCCAGTCACAGGCAACGCACAGGCTAGACACAGGCTAGACACAGGCTAGGCACAGGCTAGGCACAGGCTAGGCACTGGCTAGACACTGGCTAGGCACACGCTATGCACATGCCTGTCTCAGGCAAGGCACAGGCTAGACACAGGCTAGACACTGGCTAGGCACACGCTATGCACATGAAAGTCTCTTGCAAGGCACAGGCTAGACACAGGCTAGACACTGGCTAGGCACACGCTAAGCACATGCCAGTCTCAGGCAAGGCACAGGCTAGACACAGGCTAGACACTGGCTAGGCACAGACAATGCACATGCCAGTCACAGGCAAGGCACAGGCTAGACACAGGCTAGACACTGGCTAGGCACAGGCTAGACACAGGCTAGACACAGGCTAGACACAGGCTAGACACAGGCTAGACACAGGCTAGACACAGGCTAGACACAGGCTAGACACAGGCTAGACACAGGCTAGACACAGGCTAGACACAGGCTAGAAACAGGCTAGACACAGGCTAGACACAGGCTAGACACAGGCTAGACACAGGCTAGACACAGGCTAGACCCAGGCTAGACACAGGCTAGACACAGGCTAGACACAGGCTAGGCACAGGCTAGAGACAGGCTAGACACTGGCTAGGCACAGGCTAGACACAGGCTAGACACAGGCTAGACACAGGCTAGACACAGGCTAGACACAGGCTAGACACAGGCTAGACACAGGCTAGACACAGGCTAGACACAGGCTAGACACAGGCTAGAAACAGGCTAGACACAGGCTAGACACAGGCTAGACACAGGCTAGACACAGGCTAGACACAGGCTAGACCCAGGCTAGACACAGGCTAGACACAGGCTAGACACAGGCTAGACACAGGCTAGACACAGGCTAGACACAGGCTAGACACAGGCTAGACACAGGCTAGACACAGGCTAGACACAGGCTAGAAACAGGCTAGACACAGGCTAGACACAGGCTAGACACAGGCTAGACACAGGCTAGACACAGGCTAGACACAGGCTAGGCACAGGCTAGACAAAGGCTAGACAAAGGCTAGACACAGGCTAGACACAGGCTAGACACAGGCTAGACACAGGCTGGACACAGGCTAGACACAGGCTAGACACAGGCTGGACACAGGCTAGACACAGGCTAGACACAGGCTAGACACAGGCTAGGCATAGGCTAGCCACAGGCTAGGCACAGGCTAGGCACAGGCTAGGCACAGGCTAGGCACAGGCTAGGCACAGGCTAGGCACAGGCTAGGCACAGACTAAGCACAGGCTAGGCACAGGCTAGGCACAAGCTAGACCCAGGCTAGACACAGGCTAGACACAGGCTAGGCACAGGCTAGACAAAGGCTAGACAAAGGCTAGACACAGGCTAGACACAGGCTAGACACAGGCTAGACACAGGCTGGACACAGGCTAGACACAGGCTAGACACAGGCTGGACACAGGCTAGACACAGGCTAGACACAGGCTAGACACAGGCTAGACACAGGCTAGACACAGGCTGGACACAGGCTAGACACAGGCTATGCACATGCCAGTCACAGGCAAGGCACAGGCTAGACACAGGCTAGACACAGGCTCGGCACAGGCTAGACACAGGCTAGGCACAGGCTAGGCACAGGCTAGGCACAGGCTAGGCACTGGCTAGACAAAGGCTAGACACTGGCTAGGCACAGGCTAGGCACTGGCTAGACACTGGCTAGCCACACGCTATGCACATGCCAGTCTCAGGCAAGGCACAGGCTAGACACAGGCTAGACTCTGGCTAGGCACAGGCTATGCACATGCCAGTCACAGGCAAGGCACAGGCTAGACACAGGCTAGACAAAGGCTAGACACAGGCTAGACACAGGCTGGACACAGGCTAGACACAGGCTATGCACATGCCAGTCACAGGCAACGAACAGGCTAAACACAGGCTAGACACAGGCTAGGCACAGGCTAGGCACAGGCTAGGCACTGGCTAGACACTGGCTAGGCACACGCTATGCACATGCCTGTCTCAGGCAAGGCACAGGCTAGACACAGGCTAGACACTGGCTAGGCACACGCTATGCACATGAAAGTCTCTTGCAAGGCACAGGCTAGACACAGGCTAGACACTGGCTAGGCACACGCTATGCACATGCCAGTCTCAGGCAAGGCACAGGCTAGACACAGGCTAGACACTGGCTAGGCACAGACAATGCACATGCCAGTCACAGGCAAGGCACAGGCTAGACACAGGCTAGACACTGGCTAGGCACAGGCTAGACACAGGCTAGACACAGGCTAGACACAGGCTAGACACAGGCTAGACACAGGCTAGACACAGGCTAGACACAGGCTAGACACAGGCTAGACACAGGCTAGACACAGGCTAGACACAGGCTAGACACAGGCTAGACACAGGCTAGACACAGGCTAGACACAGGCTAGACACAGGCTAGACACAGGCTAGACACAGGCTAGACACAGGCTAGACACAGGCTAGACACAGGCTAGACACAGGCTAGACACAGGCTAGACACAGGCTAGACACAGGCTAGACACAGGCTAGACACAGGCTAGACACAGGCTAGACACAGGCTAGACACAGGCTAGACACAGGCTAGACACAGGCTAGACACAGGCTAGACACAGGCTAGACACAGGCTAGACACAGGCTAGACACAGGCTAGACACAGGCTAGACACAGGCTAGACACAGGCTAGACACAGGCTAGACACAGGCTAGACACAGGCTAGACACAGGCTAGGCACAGGCTAGACACAGGCTAGACACAGGCTAGACACAGGCTAGACACAGGCTAGGCACAGGCTAGACACAGGCTAGACACAGGCTAGACACAGGCTAGACACAGGCTAGACACAGGCTAGACACAGGCTAGACACAGGCTAGACACAGGCTAGACACAGGCTAGACACAGGCTAGACACAGGCTAGACACAGGCTAGACACAGGCTAGACACAGGCTAGACACAGGCTAGACACAGGCTAGACACAGGCTAGACACAGGCTAGACACAGGCTAGACAAAGGCTAGACACAGGCTAGACACAGGCTAGACACAGGCTAGACACAGGCTAGACACAGGCTGGACACAAGGCTGGACACAGGCTAGACACAGGCTAGACACAGGCTGGACACAGGCTAGACACAGGCTAGACACAGGCTAGACACAGGCTAGGCATAGGCTAGCCACAGGCTAGGCACAGGCTAGGCACAGGCTAGGAACAGGCTAGGCACAGGCTAGGCACAGGCTAGGCACAGGCTAGGCACAGGCTAGGCACAAGCTAGTCCCAGGCTAGGCATAGGCCAGTCACAGGCTAGGCACAGGCTAGGCACAGGCTAGACACCGGCTAGATACCGGCTAGACACTGACTTGACACAGGCTAGACAGAGGCTATACACTGGCTAGGCACAGGCTAGACACAGGCTATGCACAGGCTAGACAAAGGCTAGACACTGGCTAGGCACAGGCTTGGCACTGGCTAGACACTGCCTAGGCACACGCTATGCATATGCCTGTCTCAGGCAAGGCACAGGCTAGACACAGGCTAGACACTGGCTAGGCATAGGCTATGCACATGCCAGTCACAGGCAAGGCACAGGCTAGACACAGGCTAGACACAGGCTAGGCACAGGCTAGACACAGGCTAGGCACAGGCTAGGCACTGGCTAGACAAAGGCTAGACACTGGCTAGGCACAGGCTAGGCACTGGCTAGACACTGGCTAGCCACACGCTATGCACATGCCAGTCTCAGGCAAGGCACAGGCTAGACACAGGCTAGACTCTGGCTAGGCACAGGCTATGCACATGCCAGTCAGAGGCAAGGCACAGGCTAGACACAGGCTAGACACAGGATAGGCACAGGCTAGACACAGGCTAGACACAGGCTAGGCGCAGGCTATGCACATGCCAGTCACAGGCAACGCACAGGCTAGACACAGGCTAGACACAGGCTAGACACAGGCTAGGCACAGGCTAGGCACAGGCTAGGCACTGGCTAGACACTGGCTAGGCACACGCTATGCACATGCCTGTCTCAGGCAAGGCACAGGCTAGACACAGGCTAGACACTGGCTAGGCACACGCTATGCACATGAAAGTCTCTTGCAAGGCACAGGCTAGACACAGGCTAGACACTGGCTAGGCACACGCTATGCACATGCCAGTCTCAGGCAAGGCACAGGCTAGACACAGGCTAGACACTGGCTAGGCACAGACAATGCACATGCCAGTCACATGCCAGTCACAAGCAAGGCACAGGCTAGACACAGGCTAGACACTGGCTAGGCACAGGCTAGACACAGGCTAGATACAGGCTAGACACAGGCTAGACACAGGCTAGACACAGGCTAGACACAGGCTAGACACAGGCTAGACACAGGCTAGACACAGGCTAGACACAGGCTCGACACGGCACAGGCTAGACACAGGCTAGGCACAGGCTAGGCACAGGCTAGGCACAGGCTAGGCACTGGCTAGGCACAGGCTAGGCACTGGCTAGACACTGGCTAGCCACACGCTATGCACATGCCAGTCTCAGGCAAGGCACAGGCTAGACACAGGCTAGACTCTGGCTAGGCACAGGCTATGCACATGCCAGTCACAGGCAAGGCACAGGCTAGGCACAGGCTAGGCACTGGCTAGACACTGGCTAGGCACACGCTATGCACATGCCTGTCTCAGGCAAGGCACAGGCTAGACACAGGCTAGACACTGGCTAGGCACACGCTATGCACATGAAAGTCTCTTGCAAGGCACAGGCTAGACACAGGCTAGACACTGGCTAGGCACACGCTATGCACATGCCAGTCTCAGGTAAGGCACAGGCTAGACACAGGCTAGACACTGGCTAGGCACAGACAATGCACATGCCAGTCACATGCCAGTCACAAGCAAGGCACAGGCTAGACACAGGCTAGACACTGGCTAGGCACAGGCTAGACACAGGCTAGATACAGGCTAGACACAGGCTAGACACAGGCTAGACACAGGCTAGACACAGGCTAGACACAGGCTAGACACAGGCTAGACACAGGCTAGACACAGGCTCGGCACAGGCTAGACACAGGCTAGGCACAGGCTAGGCACAGGCTAGGCACAGGCTAGGCACTGGCTAGACAAAGGCTAGACACTGGCTAGGCACAGGCTAGGCACTGGCTAGACACTGGCTAGCCACACGCTATGCACATGCCAGTCTCAGGCAAGGCACAGGCTAGACACAGGCTAGACTCTGGCTAGGCACAGGCTATGCACATGCCAGTCACAGGCAAGGCACAGGCTAGGCACAGGCTAGGCACTGGCTAGACACTGGCTAGGCACACGCTATGCACATGCCTGTCTCAGGCAAGGCACAGGCTAGACACAGGCTAGACACTGGCTAGGCACACGCTATGCACATGAAAGTCTCTTGCAAGGCACAGGCTAGACACAGGCTAGACACTGGCTAGGCACACGCTATGCACATGCCAGTCTCAGGCAAGGCACAGGCTAGACACAGGCTAGACACTGGCTAGGCACAGACAATGCACATGCCAGTCACAGGCAAGGCACAGGCTAGACACAGGCTAGACACTGGCTAGGCACAGGCTAGACACAGGCTAGACACAGGCTAGACACAGGCTAGACACAGGCTAGACACAGGCTAGACACAGGCTAGACACAGGCTAGAAACAGGCTAGACACAGGCTAGACACAGGCTAGACCCAGGCTAGACACAGGCTAGACACAGGCTAGACCCAGGCTAGGCACAGGCTAGACACAGGCTAGGCACAGGCTAGGCACTGGCTAGACAAAGGCTAGACACTGGCTAGGCACAGGCTAGGCACTGGCTAGACACTGGCTAGCCACACGCTATGCACATGCCAGTCTCAGGCAAGGCACAGGCTAGACACAGGCTAGACTCTGGCTAGGCACAGGCTATGCACATGCCAGTCAGAGGCAAGGCACAGGCTAGACACAGGCTAGACACAGGATAGGCACAGGCTAGACACAGGCTAGACACAGGCTAGGCGCAGGCTATGCACATGCCAGTCACAGGCAACGCACAGGCTAGACACAGGCTAGACACAGGCTAGACACAGGCTAGGCACAGGCTAGGCACAGGCTAGGCACTGGCTAGACACTGGCTAGGCACACGCTATGCACATGCCTGTCTCAGGCAAGGCACAGGCTAGACACAGGCTAGACACTGGCTAGGCACACGCTATGCACATGAAAGTCTCTTGCAAGGCACAGGCTAGACACAAGCTAGACACTGGCTAGGCACACGCTATGCACATGCCAGTCTCAGGCAAGGCACAGGCTAGACACAGGCTAGATACTGGCTAGGCACAGACAATGCACATGCCAGTCACATGCCAGTCACAAGCAAGGCACAGGCTAGACACAGGCTAGACACTGGCTAGGCACAGGCTAGACACAGGCTAGATACAGGCTAGACACAGGCTAGACACAGGCTAGACACAGGCTAGACACAGGCTAGACACAGGCTAGACACAGGCTAGACACAGGCTAGACACAGGCTAGACACAGGCTAGACACAGGCTAGACACAGGCTAGACACAGGCTAGACACAGGCTAGACACTGGCTAGACACAGGCTAGACACAGGCTAGACACAGGCTAGACCCAGGCTAGACACAGGCTAGACACAGGCTAGACACAGGCTAGACACAGGCTAGACACAGGCTGGACACAGGCTAGACACAGGCTGGACACAGGCTAGAAGCAGGCTAGACACAGGCTAGGCACAGGCTAGACAAAGGCTAGACAAAGGCTAGACACAGGCTAGACACAGGCAAGACACAGGCTAGACACAGGCTGGACACAGGCTAGACACAGGCTAGACACATGCTAGACACAGGCTGGATACAGGCTAGACACAGGCTAGACACAGGCTAGACACAGGCTAGACACAGGCTAGACACAGGCTAGACACAGGCTAGACACAGGCTAGGCATAGGCTAGGCACAGACTAGCCACAGGCTAGGCACAGGCTAGGCACAGGCTAGGCACAGGCTAGGCACAGGCTAGGCACAGGCTAGGCACAGGCTAGGCACAGGCTAGGCACAGGCTAGGCACAGGCTAGGCACAGGCTAGGCACAGGCTAGGCACAGGCTAGGCACAGGCTAGGCACAGGCTAGGCACAGGGTAGGCACTGGCTAGGCACAAGCTAGTCCCAGGCTAGGCACAGGCCAGTCACAGGCTAGGCAGAGGCTGGGCACAGGCTAGACACCGGCTAGACACCGGCTAGACACTGACTAGACACAGGCTAGCCAGAGGCTATACACTGGCTAGGCACAGGCTATGCACATGCCAGTCACAGGCAAGGCACAGGCTAGACACAGGCTAGACACAGGCTAGGCACAGGCTAGACATAGGCTAGACACTGGCTAGGCTTAGGCTATGCACATGCCAGTCACAGGCAAGGAACAGGCTAGACACAGGCTAGACACTGGCTAGGCACAGGCTATGCACAGGCTAGACACAGGCTAGACACTGGCTAGACAAAGGCTAGACACTGGCTAGGCACAGGCTAGGCACTGGCTAGACACTGCCTAGGCACACGCTATGCACATGCCTGTCTCAGGCAAGGCACAGGCTAGACACAGGCTAGACATTGGCTAGGCATAGGCTATGCACATGCCAGTCACAGGCAAGGCACAGGCTAGACACAGGCCAGGCACAGGCCAGGCACTGGCTAGGCACAAGCTAGTCACAGGCTAGGCACAGGCCAGTCACAGGCTAGGCACAGGCTAGGCACAGGCTAGACACCGGCTAGACACCGGCTAGACACTGACTAGACACAGGCTAGACAGAGGCTATACACTGGCTAGGCACAGGCTATGCACATGCCAGTCACAGGCAAGGCACAGGCTAGACACAGGCTAGACACAGGCTAGGCACAGGCTAGACATAGGCTAGACACTGGCTAGGCTTAGGCTATGCACATGCCAGTCACAGGCAAGGAACAGGCTAGACACAGGCTAGACACTGGCTAGGCACAGGCTATGCACAGGCTAGACACAGGCTAGACACAAGCTAGACATAGGCTAGACACAAGCTAGACATAGGCTAGACACAGGCTAGACACTGGCTAGAAACAGGCTAGACACAAGCTAGACATAGGCTAGACACAGGCTAGACACAGGCTAGACACAGGCTAGGCACAGGCTAGACACAGGCTAGACACAGGCTAGGCACAGGCTAGCCACAGGCTAGGCACAGGCTAGGCACAGGCTAGACACAGGCTAGGCACAGGCTAGACATAGGCTAGACACTGGCTAGGCACAGGCTATGCACATGCCAGTTTTAGGCAAGGCACAGGCTAGACACAGGCTAGACACTGGCTAGGCACAGGCTATGCACATGCCAGTCACAGGCAAGGCACAGGCTAGACACAGGCTAGACACAGGCTAGGCACAGGCTAGACATAGGCTAGACACTGGCTAGGCACAGGCTATGCACATGCCAGTCACAGGCAAGGAACAGGCTGGACACAGGCTAGACACTGGCTAGGCACAGGCTATGCACATGCCAGTCTCAGGCAAGGCACAGGCTAGACACAGGCTAGACACTGGCTAGGCACAGGCTATGCACAGGCTAGACACAGGCTAGACACAAGCTAGACATAGGCTAGACACAAGCTAGACATAGGCTAGACACAGGCTAGACACTGGCTAGAAACAGGCTAGACACAAGCTAGACATAGGCTAGACACAGGCTAGCCACAGGCTAGGCACAGGCTAGGCACTGGCTAGGCACAAGCCAGTCACAGGCTAGGCACAGGCCAGTCACAGGCTAGGCACAGGCCAGTCACAGGCTAGCCACAGGCCAGTCACAGGCTAGGCACAGGCTAGGCACAGGCTAGGCACAGGCTAGATACCGGCTAGACACCGGCTAGACACTGACTAGACACAGGCTAGACAGAGGCTATACACTGGCTAGGCACAGGCTAGACACTGGCTAGGCACAGGCTATGCACATGCCAGTCTCAGGCAAGGCACAGGCTAGACACAGGCTAGACACTGGCTAGGCACAGGCTATGCACAGGCTAGACACAGGCTAGACACAAGCTAGACATAGGCTAGACACAAGCTAGACATAGGCTAGACACAGGCTAGACACAGGCTAGGCACAGGCTAGACACAGGCTAGACACAGGCTAGGCACAGGCTAGCCACAGGCTAGGCACAGGCTAGGCACTGGCTAGGCACAAGCCAGTCACAGGCTAGGCACAGGCCAGTCACAGGCTAGGCACAGGCCAGTCACAGGCTAGCCACAGGCCAGTCACAGGCTAGGCACAGGCTAGGCACAGGCTAGGCACAGGCTAGATACCGGCTAGACACCGGCTAGACACTGACTAGACACAGGCTAGACAGAGGCTATACACTGGCTAGGCACAGGCTAGACACAGGCTATGCACAGGCTAGACAAAGGCTAGACACTGGCTAGGCACAGGCTTGGCACTGGCTAGACACTGCCTAGGCACACGCTATGCATATGCCTGTCTCAGCAAGGCACAGGCTAGACACAGGCTAGACACTGGCTAGGCATAGGCTATGCACATGCCAGTCACAGGCTAGGCACAGGCTAGACACAGGCTAGACACAGGCTCGGCACAGGCTAGACACAGGCTAGGCAAAGGCTAGGCACAGGCTAGGCACAGGCTAGGCACTGGCTAGACAAAGGCTAGACACTGGCTAGGCACAGGCTAGGCACTGGCTAGACACTGGCTAGCCACACGCTATGCACATGCCAGTCTCAGGCAAGGCACAGGCTAGACACAGGCTAGACTCTGGCTAGGCACAGGCTATGCACATGCCAGTCACAGGCAAGGCACAGGCTAGACACAGGCTAGACAAAGGCTAGACACAGGCTAGACACAGGCTGGACACAGGCTAGACACAGGCTATGCACATGCCAGTCACAGGCAACGCACAGGCTAGACACAGGCTAGACACAGGCTAGGCACAGGCTAGGCACAGGCTAGGCACTGGCTAGACACTGGCTAGGCACACGCTATGCACATGCCTGTCTCAGGCAAGGCACAGGCTAGACACAGGCTAGACACTGGCTAGGCACACGCTATGCACATGAAAGTCTCTTGCAAGGCACAGGCTAGACACAGGCTAGACACTGGCTAGGCACACGCTATGCACATGCCAGTCTCAGGCAAGGCACAGGCTAGACACAGGCTAGACACTGGCTAGGCACAGACAATGCACATGCCAGTCACAGGCAAGGCACAGGCTAGACACAGGCTAGACACAGGCTAGACACAGGCTAGACACAGGCTAGACACAGGCTAGACACAGGCTAGACACTGGCTAGGCACAGGCTAGACACAGGCTAGACACAGGCTAGACACAGGCTAGACACAGGCTAGACACAGGCTAGACACAGGCTAGACACAGGCTAGACACAGGCTAGACACAGGCTAGACACAGGCTAGACACAGGCTAGACACAGGCTAGACACAGGCTAGACACAGGCTAGACACAGGCTAGACACAGGCTAGACACAGGCTAGACACAGGCTAGACACAGGCTAGACACAGGCTAGACACAGGCTAGACACAGGGTAGACACAGGCTAGACACAGGCTAGACCCAGGCT
Source organism: Zaprionus indianus (assembly GCA_018904595.1). Classification (NCBI taxonomy): domain Eukaryota; kingdom Metazoa; phylum Arthropoda; class Insecta; order Diptera; family Drosophilidae; genus Zaprionus; species Zaprionus indianus. The sequence continues at coordinate 5,098 of JAEIHA010001006.1, read as the reverse complement.
AGACACAGGCTAGACACAGGCTAGACACAGGCTAGACACAGGCTAGACACAGGCTAGGCACAGGCTAGACACAGGCTAGACACAGGCTAGACACAAGCTAGATACAGGCTAGACACAGGCTAGACACAGGCTAGAAACAGGCTAGACACAGGCTAGACACAGGCCAGACACAGGCTAGACACAGGCTAGACACAGTCTAGGCACAGGCTAGACAAAGGCTAGACACAGGCTAGACACAGGCTAGACACAGGCTGGACACAGGCTAGACACAGGCTAGACACAGGCTAGACACAGGCTGGACACAGGCTAGACATGGGCTAGACACAGGCTAGACACAGGCTAGACACAGGCTAGACACAGGCTAGGCACAGGCTAGACACAGGCTAGACACAAGCTAGACATAGGCTAGACTCAAGCTAGACATAGGCTAGACACAGGCTAGACACTGGCTAGAAACAGGCTAGACACAAGCTAGACATAGGCTAGACACAGGCTAGACACAGGCTAGACACAGGCTAGGCACAGGCTAGACACAGGCTAGACACAGGCTAGGCACAGGCTAGCCACAGGCTAGGCACAGGCTAGGCACTGGCTAGGCACAAGCTAGTCACAGGCTAGGCACAGGCCAGTCACAGGCTAGGCACAGGCCAGTCACAGGCTAGGCACAGGCCAGTCACAGGCTAGGCACAGGCTAGGCACAGGCTAGCCACAGGCTAGATACCGGCTAGACACCGGCTAGACACTGACTAGACACAGGCTAGACAGAGGCTATACACTGGCTAGGCACAGGCTAGACACAGGCTATGCACAGGCTAGACAAAGGCTAGACACTGGCTAGGCACAGGCTTGGCACTGGCTAGACACTGCCTAGGCACACGCTATGCATATGCCTGTCTCAGGCAAGGCACAGGCTAGACACAGGCTAGACACTGGCTAGGCATAGGCTATGCACATGCCAGTCACAGGCTAGGCACAGGCTAGACACAGGCTAGACACAGGCTAGGCACAGGCTAGACTCAGGCTAGGCAAAGGCTAGGCACAGGCTAGGCACAGGCTAGGCACTGGCTAGACAAAGGCTAGACACTGGCTAGGCACAGGCTAGGCACTGGCTAGACACTGGCTAGCCACACGCTATGCATATGCCAGTCTCAGGCAAGGCACAGGCTAGACACAGGCTAGACTCTGGCTAGGCACAGGCTATGCACATGCCAGTCACAGGCAAGGCACAGGCTAGACACAGGCTAGACAAAGGCTAGACACAGGCTAGACACAGGCTGGACACAGGCTAGACACAGGCTATGCACATGCCAGTCACAGGCAACGCACAGGCTAGACACAGGCTAGACACAGGCTAGGCACAGGCTAGGCACAGGCTAGGCACAGGCTAGGCACAGGCTAGGCACTGGCTAGGCACACGCTATGCACATGCCTGTCTCAGGCAAGGCACAGGCTAGACACAAGCTAGACACTGGCTAGGCACACGCTATGCACATGAAAGTCTCTTGCAAGGCACAGGCTAGACACAGGCTAGACACTGGCTAGGCACACGCTATGCACATGCCAGTCTCAGGCAAGGCACAGGCTAGACACAGGCTAGACACTGGCTAGGCACAGACAATGCACATGCCAGTCACAGGCAAGGCACAGGCTAGACACAGGCTAGACACTGGCTAGGCACAGGCTAGACACAGGCTAGACACAGGCTAGACACAGGCTAGACACAGGCTAGACACAGGCTAGACACAGGCTAGACACAGGCTAGACACAGGCTAGACACAGGCTAGACACAGGCTAGAAACAGGCTAGACACAGGCTACGACACAGGCTAGACACAGGCTAGACACAGGCTAGACACAGGCTAGACCCAGGCTAGACACAGGCTAGACACAGGCTAGACACAGGCTAGGCACAGGCTAGACACAGGCTAGACACAGGCTAGACACAGGCTAGACACAGGCTAGACACAGGCTAGACACAGGCTAGACACAGGCTAGACACAGGCTAGACACAGGCTAGACACAGGCTAGACACAGGCTAGACACAGGCTAGAAACAGGCTAGACACAGGCTAGACACAGGCTAGACACAGGCTAGACACAGGCTAGGCACTGGCTAGACACTGGCTAGCCACACGCTATGCATATGCCAGTCTCAGGCAAGGCACAGGCTAGACACAGGCTAGACTCTGGCTAGGCACAGGCTATGCACATACCAGTCACAGGCAAGGCACAGGCTAGACACAGGCTAGACAAAGGCTAGACACAGGCTAGACACAGGCTGGACACAGGCTAGACACAGGCTATGCACATGCCAGTCACAGGCAACGCACAGGCTAGACACAGGCTAGACACAGGCTAGGCACAGGCTAGACACAGGCTAGACACAGGCTAGACACAGGCTAGACACAGGCTATGCACATGCCAGTCACAGGCAAGGCACAGGCTAGACACAGGCTATGCACATGCCAGTCACAGGCAACGCACAGGCTAGACACAGGCTAGACACAGGCTAGGCACAGGCTAGGCACAGGCTAGGCACAGGCTAGGCACTGGCTAGACACTGGCTAGGCACACGCTATGCACATGCCTGTCTCAGGCAAGGCACAGGCTAGACACAAGCTAGACACTGGTTAGGCACACGCTATGCACATGAAAGTCTCTTGCAAGGCACAGGCTAGACACAGGCTAGACACTGGCTAGGCACACGCTATGCACATGCCAGTCTCAGGCAAGGCACAGGCTAGACACAGGCTAGACACTGGCTAGGCACAGACAATGCACATGCCAGTCACAGGCAAGGCACAGGCTAGACACAGGCTAGACACTGGCTAGGCACAGGCTAGACACAGGCTAGACACAGGCTAGACACAGGCTAGACACAGGCTAGACACAGGCTAGACACAGGCTAGACACAGGCTAGACACAGGCTAGACACAGGCTAGAAACAGGCTAGACACAGGCTAGACACAGGCTAGACACAGGCTAGACACAGGCTAGACACAGGCTAGACCCAGGCTAGACACAGGCTAGACACAGGCTAGACACAGGCTAGGCACAGGCTAGACCCAGGCTAGACACAGGCTAGACACAGGCTAGACACAGGCTAGGCACAGGCTAGACACAGGCTAGACACAGGCTAGACACAGGCTAGACACAGGCTAGACACAGGCTAGACACAGGCTAGACACAGGCTAGACACAGGCTAGACACAGGCTAGACACAGGCTAGAAACAGGCTAGACACAGGCTAGACACAGGCTAGACACAGGCTAGACACAGGCTAGACACAGGCTAGACCCAGGCTAGACACAGGCTAGACACAGGCTAGACACAGGCTAGAAACAGGCTAGGCACAGGCTAGACACAGGCTAGACACAGGCTAGACACAAGCTAGACACAGGCTAGACACAGGCTAGACACAGGCTAGACACAGGCTAGAAACAGGCTAGACACAGGCTAGACACAGGCTAGACACAGGCTAGACACAGGCTAGGCACAGGCTAGGCACAGGCTAGACACAGGCTAGACACTAGCTAGGCACACGCTATGCACAGGCTAGACACAGGCTAGACACAGGCTGGACACAGGCTAGACACAGGCTAGACACAGGCTGGACACAGGCTAGACACAGGCTAGACACAGGCTAGACACAGGCTAGGCATAGGCTAGCCACAGGCTAGGCACAGGCTAGGCACAGGCTAGGCACAGGCTAGGCACAGGCTAGGCACAGGCTAGGCACAGGCTAGGCACAGGCTAGGCACAGGCTAGGCACAGGCTAGGCACAAGCTAGTCCCAGGCTAGACACAGGCTAGACACAGGCTAGGCACAGGCTAGACAAAGGCTAGACAAAGGCTAGACACAGGCTAGACACAGGCTAGACACAGGCTAGACACAGGCTGGACACAGGCTAGACACAGGCTAGACACAGGCTGGACACAGGCTAGACACAGGCTAGACACAGGCTAGACACAGGCTAGACACAGGCTAGACACAGGCTATGCACATGCCAGTCACAGGCAAGGCACAGGCTAGACACAGGCTAGACACAGGCTAGGCACAGGCTAGACACAGGCTAGGCACAGGCTAGGCACAGGCTAGGCACAGGCTAGGCACTGGCTAGACAAAGGCTAGACACTGGCTAGGCACAGGCTAGGCACTGGCTAGACACTGGCTAGCCACACGCTATGCACATGCCAGTCTCAGGCAAGGCACAGGCTAGACACAGGCTAGACTCTGGCTAGGCACAGGCTATGCACATGCCAGTCACAGGCAAGGCACAGGCTAGACACAGGCTAGACACAGGCTAGACACAGGCTAGACACAGGCTAGACACAGGCTAGACACAGGCTATGCACATGCCAGTCACAGGCAAGGCACAGGCTAGACACAGGCTAGACACAGGCTAGGCACAGGCTAGGCACAGGCTAGGCACTGGCTAGACACTGGCTAGGCACACGCTATGCACATGCCTGTCTCAGGCAAGGCACAGGCTAGACACAGGCTAGACACTGGCTAGGCACACGCTATGCACATGAAAGTCTCTTGCAAGGCACAGGCTAGACACAGGCTAGACACTGGCTAGGCACACGCTATGCACTTGCCAGTCTCAGGCAAGGCACAGGCTAGACACAGGCTAGACACTGGCTAGGCACAGACAATGCACATGCCAGACACAGGCTAGACACAGGCTAGACACAGGCCAGACACAGGCTAGACACAGGCTAGACACAGGCTAGACACAGGCTAGACACAGGCTAGACACAGGCTAGACACAGGCTAGACACAGGCTAGACACAGGCTAGACACAGGCTAGACACAGGCTAGACACAGGCTAGACACAGGCTAGACACAGGCTAGACACAGGCTAGACACAGGCTAGACACAGGCTAGACACAGGCTAGACACAGGCTAGACACACAGGCTAGACACAGGCTAGACACAGGCTAGACACAGGCTAGACACAGGCTAGACACAGGCTAGACACAGGCTAGACACAGGCTAGACACAGGCTAGACACAGGCTAGACACAGGCTAGACACAGGCTAGACACAGGCTAGACACAGGCTAGACACAGGCTAGACACAGGCTAGACACAGGCTGG
>JAEIHA010001005.1:0-35171 GCA_018904595.1 Zaprionus indianus | reverse complement strand
CACAGGCTTGTCACAGGCTAGACGGAAGCTAGACACAGGCTAGACACAGGCTAGACACAGGCTAGACACAGGCTATAAGAGGCTAGACACAGGCTAGACACGGTCTAGATACACGCTAGACACAGGCTAGACACAGACTAGACACAGGCTAGACATTGGCTAGACACTGGCTAGACACAGGCTAGACAAAAGCTAGACACAGGCTAGACACAGGCTAGACACAGGCTAGGCACAGGCTAGACACAGGCTAGACACAGGCTAGACACAAGCTAGACAGGGTAGACACAGGGTAGACACAGGCTAGACACAGGCTAGGCACTGGCTTGACAAAGACTAGACACAGGCTAGACACAGGCTAGACACAGGCAAAACACTGGCTAAACACAGGCTTGACTCAGGGTAGACACAGGCTAGGCACTGAATTGACATAGACTAGACACAGGCTAGACACAAGGAAAACACTAGCTAGACCAGGTAAGACACAGGTTAGACAAAAGCTAGATCCAGGCTAGACATAGGCTAGACACAAGAAAAACACTGGCTAGACATTGGCTAGACACAGGCTAGACACAGGGTAGACACAGGCTTGACACAGGCTAGACACAGGCTAGACACAGGCTAGACATAAGCAAAATACTGGCTAGGCATAGCCAAGACATAGGCTTGACACAGGCTAGACACAGGCTAGACAGAGGCTAGACACAGGCTAGACAGAGGCCAGACACAGGCTAGACAGAGGCTAGACACGGGATAGACACGGGCTAGACACACGCTAGACACAGGCTAGACACAGACTAGACACAGGCTAGACACAGGAAAAACACTGGCTAGACACAAGCAAAAGACTGGCTAGACACAGGCTAGACACAGGCTAGACACAGGCTAGACACAGGCTAGACACAGGCCAGACACAGGCTAGACACAGGCTAGACACAGGCTAGACACAGGCTAGACACAGGCAAAACACTGGCTAGACATTGGCTAGACACAGGCTAGACACAGGCAAGACACAGGCTAGATACATGCTAGACACAGGGTAGACACAGGCTTGACACAGGGCTAGACACAGGCTAGACAGAAGCTAGACACAGGCTTGACACAGGCTAGACACAGGGTAGACACAGGCTAGACACAGGCTAGACACAGGCTAGACACAGGCTAGACACAGGCTAGACACAGGGTAGACACAGGATAGACACAGGTTAGACACAAGCAAAACACTAGCTAGACATTAACTAGACACACGCTAGACACAGGCTAGACACAGGCTAGACAGAGGCTAGACACAGGCTAGACAAAGGCTAGACACAGGCTAGACACAGGCTAGACACAGGCTAGACACAGGCTAGACACAGGCTAGACACAGGCTAGACACAGGCTTGACACAGGCTTGACACAGGCTAGGCACAGGCTAGACACAAGCTTGACACAGGCTAGGCCCAGGCAGACACAGGTTAGACACAGGCAAGACACAGGCTAGGCACAGGCTAGACACAGGCTAGACACAGCCAAGACACACGCTAGACACAGGCTAGACACAGACTAGACACAGGCTAGACACAGACTAGACACAGGCTAGACATTGGCTAGACACTGGCTAGACACAGGCTAGACAAAGGCTAGACACAGGCAAAACACTGGTTAGACATTGGCTAGACACAGGCTAGACACAGGCAAGACACATGCTTGACACAGGGTAGACACAGGGGTAGACACAGGCTAGACACAGGCTTGACACAGGCTATTCACAGGCTAGACACAGGCTAGACAGAGGCTAGAAACAGGCTAGACACAGGCTAAACACTTGCTAGACATTAGCTAGACGCAGGCTAGATACAGGCAAGACACAGGCTTGTCACAGGCTAGACACAAGGTAGACACAGGCTAGACACAGGCTAGAAACAGGCTAGACACAGGCTAAACACTGGCTAGACATTGGCTAGACACAGGCTAGACACAGGCCAGACACAGGCTTGACACAGGCTAGACACAGGGTAGACACAGGCTAGACACAGGCTAGACACAGGCTTGACACAGGCTAGACACAGGCTTGACACAGGCTAGACACAGGCTAGAAACAGGCTAGACACAGGCTAGACAGAGGCTAGATAGAGTTTAGAAACAGGCTAGTTACAGGCTAAACAGAGGCTGACACAGAGGAGGTAAAGGCTAGACAGAGGTTAGAAATAGGCTAGACACAGGCTAGACACAGAGGAGACAGAGACTAGACACTGGCTAAACACAGGCTAGACACAGAATAGACACAGGCAAGACACACGCTAGACACAGGCTAGACACAGACTAGACACAGGCTAGACACAGACTAGACACAGGCTAGACACTTGCTAGACACTGGCTAGACTCAGGCTAGACACAGGCTAGACGGAGGCTAGACACAGGCTAGACACAGGCTAGACACAGGCTAGACACAGGCTAGACACAGGCTAGACACAGGCTAGACACAGGCTAGACACAGGCTAGACACAGGCTAGACACAGGCTAGACACAGGCTAGAAACAGGCTAGACACAGGCAAAACTCTGGCTAGACATTGGCTAGACACAGGCTAGACACAGGAAAGACACAGGCTTGACACAGAGTAGACACAGGGTAGACACAGGCTTGACAGAGGCTAGACACAGGCTAGACACAGGCTCGACACAGGCTAGACATAGGCTAGACACAGGCTAGACACAGGCTTGACACAGGCAAAACACTGGCTAGGCACTGGCTTGACACAGACTAGACACAGGCTAGACACAAGCAAAACACTGGCTAGACCAGGCAAGACACAGGCTAGACAGAGGTTAGAAACAGGCTAGACACAGGCTAGACAGAGGCTAGACACAGAGGAGACAGAGACTAGACACTGGCTAAACACAGGCTAGACACAGGCTAGACACAGGCATGACACACGCTAGACACAGGCTAGACACAGACTAGACACAGGCTAGACATTTGATAGACACTGGCTAGACACAGGCTAGACACAGGCTAGACAGAGGCTAGACACAGGCTTGACACAGGCTAGACACAGGCAAAACACAGGCTAGACATTGGCTAGACACGGGCTAGATACACGCTAGACACAGGCTAGACACAGACTAGACACAAGCTAGACACAGGCTAATCACTGGCTACAAACAAGCAAAAGACTGGCTAGACATTGGCTAGAAACTGTGTAGACACAGGCTAGACACAAGCAAAACACCGGCTAGACACAAGCTAGACACAGACTAGACACAGGCTAGACACAGACTAGACACAGGCTAGACATTGGCTAGACACTGGCTAGACACAGGCTAGACACAGGCTAGTCACAGGCTAGACACAGACTAGTCACAGGCTAGACACAGGGTAGACACAGGGTAGACACAGGCTAGACACAGGCTAGGCACTGGCTAGACAAAGACTAGACACAGGCTAGACACAGGCAAAACACTGCCTAGACATTGGCTAGACACAGGCTAGACACAGGCAAGACACAGGCTTGACACAGGCTAGACTCAGGGTAGACACAGGCTAGGCACTGGCTTGACACAGACTAGACACAGGCTAGACACAAGCAAAACATTGGCTAGACCAGGCAAGACACAGGCTAAACAAAAGCTAGATCCAGCCTAGACATAGGGTAGACACAAGCAAAACACTGGCTAGACATTGGCTAGACAATGGCTAGACACAGGCTAGCCACAGGCTAGACACAGGCAAAACACTGGCTAGACATTGGATACACACAGGCTAGACACAGGGTAGACACAGGCTTGACACAGGCTTGACACAGGCTAGACAAAGGATAGACCCAGGCTAGACACAAGCAAAATACTGGCTAGACATAGGCTTGACACAGGCTAGACACAGGCTAGACAGAGGCTAGACACAGGCTAGACAGAGGCCAGACACAGTCTAGACAGAGGCTAGACACGGGCTAGACACGGGCTAGACACACGCTAGACACAGGCTAGACACAGACTAGACACAGGCTAGACACAGGAAAAACACTGGCTAGACACAAGCAAAAGACTGGCTAGACACAGGCTAGACACAGGCTAGACACAGGCTAGACACAGGCTAGACACAGGCCAGACACAGGCTAGACACAGGCTAGACACAGGCTAGATACAGGCTAGACACAGGCTAGACACAGGGTAGACACAGGCTTGACACAGGCTAGACACAGGCTAGACAGAAGCTAGACACAGGCTAGACACAGGCTAGACAGAGGCTAGACACAGGCTAGACACAGGCTAGACACAGGCTAGACACAGGCTAGACACAGGCTAGACACAGGCTAGACACAGGCTAGACACAGGCTAGACACAGGCTAGACACAGGCTAGACAAAGGCTAGACACAGGCTAGACACAGGCTAGGCACTGGCTTGACACAGACTAGACACATGCTAGACACAAGCAAAACATTGGCAAGACCAGGCAAGACATAGGCTAAACAAAAGCTAGATCCAGCCTAGACATAGGGTAGACACAAGCAAAACACTGGCTAGACATTGGCTAGACAATGGCTAGACACAGGCTAGCCACAGGCTAGACACAGGCAAAACACTGGCTAGACATTGGATACACACAGGCTAGACACAGGGTAGACACAGGCTTGACACAGGCTTGACACAGGCTAGACAAAGGATAGACCCAGGCTAGACACAAGCAAAATACTGGCTAGACATAAGCTTGACACAGGCTAGACACAGGCTAGACAGAGGCTAGACACAGGCTAGACAGAGGCCAGACACAGTCTAGACAGAGGCTAGACACGGGCTAGACACGGGTTAGACACACGCTAGACACAGGCTAGACACCGACTAGACACAGGCTAGACACAGGAAAAACACTGGCTAGACACAAGCAAAAGACTGGCTAGACACAGGCTAGACACAGGCTAGACACAGGCTAGACACAGGCTAGACACAGGCCAGACACAGGCTAGACACAGGCTAGACACAGGCTAGATACAGGCTAGACACAGGCTAGACACAGGGTGAGACACAGGCTTGACACAGGCTAGACACAGGCTAGACAGAAGCTAGACACAGGCTAGACACAGGCTAGACAGAGGCTAGACACAGGCTAGACACAGGCTAGACACAGGCTAGACACAGGCTAGACACAGGCTAGACACAGGCTAGACACAGGCTAGACACAGGCTAGACACAGGCTAGACACAGGCTAGACACAGGCTAGACACAGGCTAGACAAAGGCTAGACACAGGCTAGACAAAGGCTAGACACAGGCTAGACACAGGCTAGACACAGGCTAGACACAGGCTAGACACAGGCTAGACACAGGCTAGACACAGGCTAGACACAGGCTAGACACAGGCTAGACACAGGCTAGACACAGGCTAGACACAGGCTAGACACAGGCTAGACACAGGCTAGACACAGGCTAGACAGAGGCTAGACACAGGCTAGACACAGGTTAGGCACTGGCTAGACAAAGACTAGACACAGGCTAGACAAAGGCTAGACCCAGGCTAGAAACAGGCTAGACAGAGGCTAGACACAGGCTTGACACACGATAGACACATGCAAAAGGCTGGCTAGACATTGGCTAGACACTGGGTAGACACAGGCTAGACACAAGCAAAACACTGGCTAGACACAGGCTAGACACAGACTAGACACAGACTAGACAAAGGCTAGACACAGACTAGACACAGGCTAGACATTGGCTAGACACTGACTAGACACAAGCCAGACACAGGCTAGACACAGGCTAGACAGAGGCTAGACATAGGCTAAACACAGGCTAGATACAGGCTAGACACAGGCTAGACACAGGCTAGACAGAGTAGACACAGCGTAGACACAGGCTAGACACAGGCTAGGCACTGGCTAGACAAAGACTAGACACAGGCTAGACAGAGGCTAGACACAGGCAAAACACTGGCTAGACATTGGCTAGACACAGGCTAGACACAGGCAAGACACAGGCTTGACTCAGGGTAGACACAGGCTAGGCACTGGCTTGACATAGACTAGACACAGGCTAGACACAAGCAATACACTGGCTAGACCAGGTAAGACACAGGCTAGACAAAAGCTAGATCCAGGCTAGACATAGGCTAGACACAAGCAAAACACTGGCTAGACATTGGCTAGACAATGGCTAGACACAGGCTAGACACAGGCAAAACACTGGCTAGACATTGGCTAGACACAGGCTAGACACAGGGTAGACACAGGCTTGACACAGGCTTGACACAGGCTAGACAAAGGATAGATAGAAGCTAGACACAGGCTAGACAGAGGCTAGACACAGGCTAGACACAGGCTAGACACAGGCTAGACACAGGCTAGACACAGGCTAGACACAGGCTAGACACAGGCTAGACACAGGCTGGACACAGGCTAGACACAGGCTAGACACAGGCTAGACACAGGCTAGACACAGGCTAGACAAAGGCTAGAGACAGGCTAGATACAGGCTAGATACAGGCTAGACACAGGCTAGACACAGGCTAGACACAGGCTAGACACAGGCTAGACACAGGCTAGACACAGGCTAGACAGAGGCTAGTTACAGGCTAGACACAGGTTAGGCACTGGCTAGACAAAGACTAGACACAGGCTAGACAAAGGCTAGACCCAGGCTAGACACAGGCTAGACAGAGGCTAGACACAGGCTTGACACACGCTAGACACAGGCTAGACACATGCAAAAGGCTGGCTAGACATTGGCTAGACACTGGGTAGACACAGGCTAGACACAAGCAAAACACTGGCTAGACAGGGGCTAGACACAGACTAGACAAAGGCTAGACACAGACTAGACACAGGCTAGACATTGGCTAGACACTGGCTAGACACAGGCCAGACACAGGCTAGACACAGGCTAGACAGAGGCTAGACACAGGCTAGACACAGGCTAGATACAGGCTAGACACAGGCTAGACACAGGCTAGACACAGGCTAGACAGGGTAGACACAGGGTAGACACAGGCTAGACACAGGATAGGCACTGGCTAGACAATGACTAGACACAGGCTAGACAGAGGCTAGACACAGGCTAGACAGAGGCTAGACACAGGCTAGACACAGGCAAAACACTGGCTAGACATTGGCTAGACACAGGCTAGACACAGGCAAGACACAGGCTTGACTCAGGGTAGACACAGGCTAGGCACTGGCATGACATAGACTAGACACAGGCTAGACACAGGCTAGGCACTGGCTAGACAAAGACTAGACACAGGCTAGACAGAGGCTAGTCACAGGCTAGACAGAGGCTAGACACAGGCTAGACACAGGCAAAACACTGGCTAGACATTGGATAGACACAGGCTAGACACAGGCAAGACACAGGCTTGACTCAGGATAGACACAGGCTAGGCACTGGCTTGACATAGACTAGACACAGGCTAGACACAAGCAATACACTGGCTAGACCAGGTAAGACACAGGCTAGACAAAAGCTAGATCCAGGCTAGACATAGGCTAGACACAAGCAAAACACTGGCTAGACATTGGCTAGACAATGGCTAGACACAGGCTAGACACAGGCAAAACACTGGCTAGACATTGGCTAGACACAGGCTAGACACAGGGTAGACACAGGCTTGAGACAGGCTAGACAAAGGCTAGACCCAGGCTAGACACAGGCTAGACAGAGGCCAGACACAGGCTAGACACAGACTAGACACAGGCTAGACACAGGCTAGACAGAGGCTAGACACAGGCTAGATACAGGCAAAACACTGGCTAGACATTGGCTAGACACAGGCTAGACACAGGCAAGACACAGGCTTGACACAGGCTAGACACAGGGTAGACACAGGCTAGACACAGGCTTGACACAGGCTAGACACTGGCTAGACACAGGCTAGACACAGGCTAGACAAAAGCTAGACAGAGGCTAGAAACAGGCTAGACACAGGCTAAACACTGGCTAGACATTGGCTAGATACAGGCTAGACACAGGCAAGACACAGGCATGACACAGGCTAGACACAGGGTAGACACAGGCTTGACACAGGCTAGACACAGGCTAGAAACAGGCTAGACACAGGCTAAACATAGGCTAGACACAGAGGAGGCAGAGGCTAGACACAGGCTAGACACAGGCAAGCCACACGCTAGACACAGGCTAGACACAGACTAGACACAGGCTAGACACAGGCAATATACTGGCTAGACACTGGCTAGACACCGGCTAGACAGAGGCTAGACACAGGCTAGACAGAGGCTAGACACAGACTAGACACAGGCAAAACACTGGCTAGACACCGGCTAGACACAGGCTAGACACAGGCTAGACACAGGCTAGACACAGGCTAGACACAGGCTAGACACAGGGTAGACACAGGCTTGACACAGGCTAGACACAGGCTAGACACAGCCTAGACAGAGGCTAGACACAGGCTATACAGAGGCTAGACACAGGCTAGACACAGGCAAAACACTGGCTAGACATTGGCTAGACACAGGCTAGACACAGGCAAGACACAGGCTTGACTCAGGGTTGACACAGGCTAGGCACTGGCTTGACATAGACTAAACACAGGCTAGACACAAGCAATACACTGGCTAGACCAGGTAAGACACAGGCTAGACAAAAGCTAGATCCAGGCAAGACATAGGCTAGACACAAGCAAAACACTGGCTAGACATTGGCTAGACAATGGCTAGACACAGGCTAGACACAGGCAAAACACTGGCTAGACATTGGCTAGACACAGGCTAGACACAGGGTAGACACAGGCTTGAGACTGGCTAGACAAAGGCTAGACCCAGGCTAGACACAGGCTAGACAGAGTAGACACAGCGTAGACACAGGCTAGACACAGGCTAGGCACTGGCTAGACAAAGACTAGACACAGGCTAGACAGTGGCTAGACACAGGCAAAACACTGGCTAGACATTGGCTAGACACAGGCTAGACACAGGCAAGACACAGGCTTGACACAGGCTAGACACAGGCAAAACACTGGCTAGACATTGGCTAGACACAGGCTAGACACAGGGTAGACACAGGCTTGACACAGGCTTGACACAGGCTAGACAAAGGATAGATAGAAGCTAGACACAGGCTAGACAGAGGCTAGACACAGGCTAGACACAGGCTAGACACAGGCTAGACACAGGCTAGACACAGGCTAGACACAGGCTAGACACAGGCTAGACACAGGCTAGACACAGGCTAGACACAGGCTAGACACAGGCTAGACACAGGCTGGACACAGGCTAGACACAGGCTAGACACAGGCTAGACACAGGCTAGACAAAGGCTAGACACATGCTAGATACAGGCTAGATACAGGCTGGACACAGGCTAGACACAGGCTAGATACAGGCTAGACACAGGCTAGACACAGGCTAGACACAGGCTAGACACAGGCTAGACACAGGCTAGACACAGGCTAGACAGAGGCTAGTTACAGGCTAGACACAGGTTAGGCACTGGCTAGACAAAGACTAGACACAGGCTAGACAAAGGCTTGACCCAGGCTAGACACAGGCTAGACAGAGGCTAGACACAGGCTTGACACACGCTAGACACAGGCTAGACACATGCAAAAGGCTGGCTAGACATTGGCTAGACACTGGGTAGACACAGGCTAGACACAAGCAAAACACTGGCTAGACAGGGGCTAGACACAGACTAGACAAAGGCTAGACACAGACTAGACACAGGCTAGACATTGGCTAGACACTGGCTAGACACAGGCCAGACACAGGCTAGACACAGGCTAGACAGAGGCTAGACACAGGCTAGACACAGGCTAGATACAGGCTAGACACAGGCTAGACACAGGCTAGACACAGGCTAGACAGGGTAGACACAGGGTAGACACAGGCTAGACACAGGATAGGCACTGGCTAGACAAAGACTAGACACAGGCTAGACAGAGGCTAGACACAGGCTAGACAGAGGCTAGACACAGGCTAGACACAGGCAAAACACTGGCTAGACATTGGCTAGACACAGGCTAGACACAGGCAAGACACAGGCTTGACTCAGGGTAGACACAGGCTAGGCAATGGCATGACATAGACTAGACACAGGCTAGACACAGGCTAGGCACTGGCTAGACAAAGACTAGACACAGGCTAGACAGAGGCTAGACACAGGCTAGACAGAGGCTAGACACAGGCTAGACACAGGCAAAACACTGGCTAGACATTGGATAGACACAGGCTAGACACAGGCAAGACACAGGCTTGACTCAGGGTAGACACAGGCTAGGCACTGGCTTGACATAGACTAGACACAGGCTAGACACAAGCAATACACTGGCAAGACCAGGTAAGACACAGGCTAGACAAAAGCTAGATCCAGGCTAGACATAGGCTAGACACAAGCAAAACACTGGCTAGAGATTGGCTAGACAATGGCTAGACACAGGCTAGACACAGGCAAAACACTGGCTAGACATTGGCTAGACACAGGCTAGACACAGGGTAGACACAGGCTTGAGACAGGCTAGACAAAGGCTAGACCCAGGCTAGACACAGGCTAGACAGAGGCCAGACACAGGCTAGACACAGACTAGACACAGGCTAGACACAGGCTAGACACAGGCTAGACACAGGCTAGACAGAGGCTAGACACAGGCTAGATACAGGCAAAACACTGGCTAGACATTGGCTAGACACAGGCTAGACACAGGCAAGACACAGGCTTGACACAGGCTAGACACAGGGTAGACACAGGCTAGACACAGGCTTGACACAGGCTAGACACTGGCTAGACACAGGCTAGACACAGGCTAGACAAAAGCTAGACAGAGGCTAGAAACAGGCTAGACACAGGCTAAACACTGGCTAGACATTGGCTAGATACAGGCTAGACACAGGCAAGACACAGGCATGACACAGGCTAGACACAGGGTAGACACAGGCTTGACACAGGCTAGACACAGGCTAGAAACAGGCTAGACACAGGCTAAACATAGGCTAGACACAGAGGAGGCAGAGGCTAGACACAGGCTAGACACAGGCAAGCCACACGCTAGACACAGGCTAGACACAGACTAGACACAGGCTAGACACAGGCAATATACTGGCTAGACACTGGCAAGACACAGGCTAGACACAGGCTAGACACCGGCTAGACAGAGGCTAGACACAGGCTAGACAGAGGCTAGACACAGACTAGACACAGGCAAAACACTGGCTAGACACCGGCTAGACACAGGCTAGACACAGGCTAGACACAGGCTAGACACAGGCTAGACACAGGCTAGACACAGGGTAGACACAGGCTTGACACAGGCTAGACACAGGCTAGACACAGCCTAGACAGAGGCTAGACACAGGCTATACAGAGGCTAGACACAGGCTAGACACAGGCAAAACACTGGCTAGACATTGGCTAGACACAGGCTAGACACAGGCAAGACACAGGCTTGACTCAGGGTAGACACAGGCTAGGCACTGGCTTGACATAGACTAAACACAGGCTAGACACAAGCAATACACTGGCTAGACCAGGTAAGACACAGGCTAGACAAAAGCTAGATCCAGGCAAGACATAGGCTAGACACAAGCAAAACACTGGCTAGACATTGGCTAGACAATGGCTAGACACAGGCTAGACACAGGCAAAACACTGGCTAGACATTGGCTAGACACAGGCGAGACACCGGGTGGACACAGGCTTGATACAGGCTTGACACAGGCTAGACAAAGGATAGACCCAGGCTAGACACAGGCTAGACACAAGCAAAATACTGGCTAGGCATAGGCAAGACATAGGCTTGACACAGGCTAGACACAGGCTAGACAGAGGCTAGACACAGGCTAGACAGAGGCCAGACACAGGCTAGACAGAGGCTAGACACGGGCTAGACACGGGCTAGACACACGCTAGACACAGGCTAGACACAGACTAGACACAGGCTAGACACAGGAAAAACACTGGCTAGACACAAGCAAAAGAATGGCTAGACACAGGCTAGACACAGGCTAGACACAGGCTAGACACAGGCCAGACACAGGCCAGACACAGGTTAGACACAGGCTAGACACAGGCTAGATACAGGCTAGACACAGGCTAGACACAGGGTAGACACAGGCTTGACACAGGCTAGACACAGGCTAGACAGATGCTAGACACAGGCTAGACACAGGCTAGACAGAGGCTAGACACAGGCTAGACTCAGGCTAGACACAGGCTAGACACAGGCTAGACACAGGCTAGACACAGGCTAGACACAGGGTAGACACAGGCTAGACACAGGCTAGACACAGGCTAGACACAGGCTGGACACAGGCTAGACACAGGCTAGACACAGGCTAGACAAAGGCTATACACAGGGTAGACACAGGCTAGACACAGGCTAGACAGAGGCTAGACACAGGCTAGACACAGGTTAGGCACTGGCTAGACAAAGTCTAGACACAGGCTAGACAAAGGCTAGACCCAGGCTAGACACAGGCTAGACACAGGCTAGACAGAGGCTAGACACAGGCTTGACACACGCTAGACACAGGCTAGACACATGCAAAAGGCTGGCTAGACATTGGCTAGACACTGGATAGACACAGGCTAGACACAAGCAAAACACTGGCTAGACACAGGCTAGACACAGACTAGACAAAGGCTAGACACAGACTAGACACAGGCTAGACATTGGCTAGACACTGGCTAGACACAGGCCAGACACAGGCTAGACACAGGCTAGACAGAGGCTAGACACAGGCTAGACACAGGCTATTTACAGGCTAGACACAGGCTAGACAGGGTAGACACAGGGTAGACACAGGCTAGACACAGGCTAGGCACTGGCTAGACAAAGACTAGACACAGGCTAGACAGAGGCTAGACACAGGCTAGACACAGGCAAGACACAGGCTTGACTCAGGGTAGACACAGGCTAGGCACTGGCTTGACATAGACTAGACACAGGCTAGACACAAGCAATACACTGGCTAGACCAGGTAAGACACAGGCTAGACAAAAGCTAGATCCAGGCTAGACATAGGCTAGACACAAGCAAAACACTGGCTAGACATTGGCTAGACAATGGCTAGACACAGGCTAGACACAGGCAAAACACTGGCTAGACATTGGCTAGACACAGGCTAGACACAGGCTAGACACAGACTAGACACAGGCTAGACAGAGGCCAGACACAGGCTAGACACAGGCTAGACACAGGCTAGACACAGGCTAGACAAAGACTAGACACAGGCAAGACACATGCTTGAAACAGGCTATACACAGGCTAGACACAGGCTAGACACAAGCTTGACACAGGTAAGACACAGGCTAGACACAGGCTAGGCACTGACTTAACACAGACTAGACACAGGCTAGACACAAGCAAAACACTAGCTAGACCAGGCAAGACACAGGCTAGACAGAGGTAAGAAACAGGCTAGACACAGAGGAGACAGAGCCTAGACACTGGCTAAACACAGGCTAGACACAGGTTAGACACAGGCAAGACACACGCTAGACACAGGCTAGACACAGACTAGACACAGGCTAGACACAGGCTAGACACAGGCTAGATACACGCAAAACACTGGCTAGACATTGACTAGACACAGGCTAGACACAGGCAAGACACAGGCTTGACACAGGCTAGACACAGGGTAGACACAGGCTAGACACAGGCTTGACACAGGCTGGACACTGGCTAGACACAGGCTAGACACAGGCTGGACAAAGGCTAGACACATGCTAGATACAGGCTAGATACAGGCTGGACACAGGCTAGACACAGGCTAGATACAGGCTAGACACAGGCTAGACACAGGCTAGACACAGGCTAGACACAGGCAAGACACAGGCTTGACTCAGGGTAGACACAGGCTAGGCAATGGCATGACATAGACTAGACACAGGCTAGACACAGGCTAGGCACTGGCTAGACAAAGACTAGACACAGGCTAGACAGAGGCTAGACACAGGCTAGACAGAGGCTAGACACAGGCTAGACACAGGCAAAACACTGGCTAGACATTGGATAGACACAGGCTAGACACAGGCAAGACACAGGCTAGATACAGGCTAGACACAGGCTAGACACAGGCTAGACACAGGCTAGACACAGGCTAGACACAGGCTAGACACAGGCTAGACACAGGCTAGACACAGGCTAGACACAGGCTAGACACAGGGTAGACACAGGCTGGACACAGGCTAGACACAGGCTAGACACAGGCTAGACACAGGCTAGACAAAGGCTAGACACATGCTAGATACAGGCTAGATACAGGCTGGACACAGGCTAGACACAGGCTAGATACAGGCTAGACACAGGCTAGACACAGGCTAGACACAGGCTAGACACAGGCTAGACACAGGCTAGACACAGGCTAGACACAGGCTAGACAGAGGCTAGTTACAGGCTAGACACAGGTTAGGCACTGGCTAGACAAAGACTAGACACAGGCTAGACAAAGGCTAGACCCAGGCTAGACACAGGCTAGACAGAGGCTAGACACAGGCTTGACACACGCTAGACACAGGCTAGACACATGCAAAAGGCTGGCTAGACATTGGCTAGACACTGGGTAGACACAGGCTAGACACAAGCAAAACACTGGCTAGACAGGGGCTAGACACAGACTAGACAAAGGCTAGACACAGACTAGACACAGGCTAGACATTGGCTAGACACTGGCTAGACACAGGCCAGACACAGGCTAGACACAGGCTAGACAGAGGCTAGACACAGGCTAGACACAGGCTAGATACAGGCTAGACACAGGCTAGACACAGGCTATACACAGGCTAGACAGGGTAGACACAGGGTAGACACAGGCTAGACACAGGATAGGCACTGGCTAGACAAAGACTAGACACAGGCTAGACAGAGGCTAGACACAGGCTAGACAGAGGCTAGACACAGGCTAGACACAGGCAAAACACTGGCTAGACATTGGCTAGACACAGGCTAGACACAGGCAAGACACAGGCTTGACTCAGGGTAGACACAGGCTAGGCAATGGCATGACATAGACTAGACACAGGCTAGACACAGGCTAGGCACTGGCTAGACAAAGACTAGACACAGGCTAGACAGAGGCTAGACACAGGCTAGACAGAGGCTAGACACAGGCTAGACACAGGCAAAACACTGGCTAGACATTGGATAGACACAGGCTAGACACAGGCAAGACACAGGCTTGACTCAGGGTAGACACAGGCTAGGCACTGGCTTGACATAGACAAGACACAGGCTAGACACAAGCAATACACTGGCTAGACCAGGTAAGACACAGGCTAGACAAAAGCTAGATCCAGGCTAGACATAGGCTAGACACAAGCAAAACACTGGCTAGACATTGGCTAGACAATGGCTAGACACAGGCTAGACACAGGCAAAACACTGGCTAGACATTGGCTAGACACAGGCTAGACACAGGGTAGACACAGGCTTGAGACAGGCTAGACAAAGGCTAGACACAGACTAGACACAGGCTAGACACAGGCTAGACACAGGCTAGACAGAGGCTAGACACAGGCTAGATACAGGCAAAACACTGGCTAGACATTGGCTAGACACAGGCTAGACACAGGCAAGACACAGGCTTGACACAGGCTAGACACAGGGTAGACACAGGCTAGACACAGGCTTGACACAGGCTAGACACTGGCTAGACACAGGCTAGACACAGGCTAGACAAAAGCTAGACAGAGGCTAGAAACAGGCTAGACACAGGCTAAACACTGGCTAGACATTGGCTAGATACAGGCTAGACACAGGCAAGACACAGGCATGACACAGGCTAGACACAGGGTAGACACAGGCTTGACACAGGCTAGACACAGGCTAGAAACAGGCTAGACACAGGCTAAACATAGGCTAGACACAGAGGAGGCAGAGGCTAGACACAGGCTAGACACAGGCAAGCCACACGCTAGACACAGGCTAGACACAGACTAGACACAGGCTAGACACAGGCAATATACTGGCTAGACACTGGCAAGACACAGGCTAGACACAGGCTAGACACCGGCTAGACAGAGGCTAGACACAGGCTAGACAGAGGCTAGACACAGACTAGACACAGGCAAAACACTGGCTAGACACCGGCTAGACACAGGCTAGACACAGGCTAGACACAGGCTAGACACAGGCTAGACACAGGCTAGACACAGGGTAGACACAGGCTTGACACAGGCTAGACACAGGCTAGACACAGCCTAGACAGAGGCTAGACACAGGCTATACAGAGGCTAGACACAGGCTAGACACAGGCAAAACACTGGCTAGACATTGGCTAGACACAGGCTAGACACAGGCAAGACACAGGCTTGACTCAGGGTAGACACAGGCTAGGCACTGGCTTGACATAGACTAAACACAGGCTAGACACAAGCAATACACTGGCTAGACCAGGTAAGACACAGGCTAGACAAAAGCTAGATCCAGGCAAGACATAGGCTAGACACAAGCAAAACACTGGCTAGACATTGGCTAGACAATGGCTAGACACAGGCTAGACACAGGCAAAACACTGGCTAGACATTGGCTAGACACAGGCGAGACACCGGGTGGACACAGGCTTGATACAGGCTTGACACAGGCTAGACAAAGGATAGACCCAGGCTAGACACAGGCTAGACACAAGCAAAATACTGGCTAGGCATAGGCAAGACATAGGCTTGACACAGGCTAGACACAGGCTAGACAGAGGCTAGACACAGGCTAGACAGAGGCCAGACACAGGCTAGACAGAGGCTAGACACGGGCTAGACACGGGCTAGACACACGCTAGACACAGGCTAGACACAGACTAGACACAGGCTAGACACAGG
The DNA here is from genome assembly GCA_018904595.1 of Zaprionus indianus. Taxonomy (NCBI): domain Eukaryota; kingdom Metazoa; phylum Arthropoda; class Insecta; order Diptera; family Drosophilidae; genus Zaprionus; species Zaprionus indianus. The sequence goes on along the minus strand of JAEIHA010001005.1, from coordinate 18,439 downwards.
AAAAACACTGGCTAGACACAAGCAAAAGAATGGCTAGACACAGGCTAGACACAGGCTAGACACAGGCTAGACACAGGCCAGACACAGGCCAGACACAGGTTAGACACAGGCTAGACACAGGCTAGATACAGGCTAGACACAGGCTAGACACAGGGTAGACACAGGCTTGACACAGGCTAGACACAGGCTAGACAGATGCTAGACACAGGCTAGACACAAGCTAGACAGAGGCTAGACACAGGCTAGACTCAGGCTAGACACAGGCTAGACACAGGCTAGACACAGGCTAGACACAGGCTAGACACAGGGTAGACACAGGCTAGACACAGGCTAGACACAGGCTAGACACAGGCTGGACACAGGCTAGACACAGGCTAGACACAGGCTAGACAAAGGCTATACACAGGGTAGACACAGGCTAGACACAGGCTAGACAGAGGCTAGACACAGGCTAGACACAGGTTAGGCACTGGCTAGACAAAGACTAGACACAGGCTAGACAAAGGCTAGACCCAGGCTAGACACAGGCTAGACACAGGCTAGACAGAGGCTAGACACAGGCTTGACACACGCTAGACACAGGCTAGACACATGCAAAAGGCTGGCTAGACATTGGCTAGACACTGGATAGACACAGGCTAGACACAAGCAAAACACTGGCTAGACACAGGCTAGACACAGACTAGACAAAGGCTAGACACAGACTAGACACAGGCTAGACATTGGCTAGACACTGGCTAGACACAGGCCAGACACAGGCTAGACACAGGCTAGACAGAGGCTAGACACAGGCTAGACACAGGCTATTTACAGGCTAGACACAGGCTAGACAGGGTAGACACAGGGTAGACACAGGCTAGACACAGGCTAGGCACTGGCTAGACAAAGACTAGACACAGGCTAGACAGAGGCTAGACACAGGCTAGACACAAGCAATACACTGGCTAGACCAGGTAAGACACAGGCTAGACAAAAGCTAGATCCAGGCTAGACATAGGCTAGACACAAGCAAAACACTGGCTAGACATTGGCTAGACAATGGCTAGACACAGGCTAGACACAGGCAAAACACTGGCTAGACATTGGCTAGACACAGGCTAGACACAGGCTAGACACAGACTAGACACAGGCTAGACAGAGGCCAGACACAGGCTAGACACAGGCTAGACACAGGCTAGACACAGGCTAGACAAAGACTAGACACAGGCAAGACACATGCTTGAAACAGGCTATACACAGGCTAGACACAGGCTAGACACAAGCTTGACACAGGTAAGACACAGGCTAGACACAGGCTAGGCACTGACTTAACACAGACTAGACACAGGCTAGACACAAGCAAAACACTAGCTAGACCAGGCAAGACACAGGCTAGACAGAGGTAAGAAACAGGCTAGACACAGAGGAGACAGAGCCTAGACACTGGCTAAACACAGGCTAGACACAGGTTAGACACAGGCAAGACACACGCTAGACACAGGCTAGACACAGACTAGACACAGGCTAGACACAGGCTAGACACAGGCTAGATACACGCAAAACACTGGCTAGACATTGACTAGACACAGGCTAGACACAGGCAAGACACAGGCTTGACACAGGCTAGACACAGGGTAGACACAGGCTAGACACAGGCTTGACACAGGCTGGACACTGGCTAGACACAGGCTAGACAAAGGCTAGACAAAAGCTAGACTGAGGCTAGAAACAGGCTAGACACAGGCTAAACACTGGCTAGACATTGGCTAGATACAGTCTAGACACAGGCAAGACACAGGCTTGACACAGGCTAGACACAGGCTAGAAACAGGCTAGACACATGCTAAACAGAGCCTAGACACAGAGGAGGCAGAGGCTAGACACAGGCTAGACACAGGCAAATCACACGCTAGACACAGGCTAGACACAGACTAGACACAGGCTAGACACAGGAAATATACTGGCTAGACACTGGCAAGACACAGGCTAGACACAGGCTAGACACCGGCTAGACAGAGGCTAGACACAGGCTAGACAGAGGCTAGACACTGGCTAGACACAGGCAAAATACTGGCTAGACACTGGCTAGACACAGGCTAGTCACAGGCTAGGTACAGGCTAGACACAGGCTAGACACAGGCTAGACACAGGGTAGACACAGGCTTGACACAGGCTAGACACAGGCTAGACACAGGCTAGACAGAGGATAGACACAGGCTATACAGAGGCTAGACACAGGCTAGACACAGGCTAGACACAGGCTAGACACAGGCTAGACACAGGCTAGACACAGGCTAGACACGGGCTAGATACACGCTAGACACAGGCTGGACCCAGACTAGACACAGGCTAGACACAGGCTAATCACTGGCTACACACAAGCAAAAGACTGGCTAGACATTGGCTAGACACTGTGTAGACACAGGCTAGACACAAGCAAAACACTGGCTAGACACAGGCTAGACACAGACTAGACACAGGCTAGACACAGACTAGACACAGGCTAGACATTGGTTAGACAATGGCTAGACACAGGCTAGACACAGGCTAGACACAGGCTAGACATAGGCTAGTCACAGGCTAGACACAGGATAGACACAGGCTAGACACAGGCTAGACACAGGGTAGACACAGGGTAGACACAGGTTAGACACAGGCTAGGCACTGGCTAGACAAAGACTAGACACAGGCTAGACACAGGCTAGACACAGGCAAAACACTGCCTAGACATTGGCTAGACACAGGCTTGACACAGGCTAGACTCAGGCTAGACATAGGCTAGACACGGGCTAGACACAGGCTAGACACGGGCTAGACACACGCTAGACACAGGCTAGACACAGACTAGACACAGGATAGACACAGGCTAGACACAGGCCAGACACAGGCTAGACACAGGCTAGACACAGGCTAGATACAGGCTAGAAACAGGCTAGACACAGGCTACACACAGGCAAAACACTGGCTAGACATTGGCTAGACACAGGCTAGATACAGGCAAGACACAGGCTAGATACATGCTAGACACAGGCTAGACACAGGGTAGACACAGGCTTGACACAGGCTTGACACAGGCTAGACACGGGCTAGACACACGCTAGACACAGGCTAGACACAGACTAGACACAGGATAGACACAGGCTAGACACAGGCCAGACACAGGCTAGACACAGGCTAGACACAGGCTAGATTCAGGCTAGAAACAGGCTAGACACAGGCTACACACAGGCAAAACACTGGCTAGACATTGGCTAGACACAGGCTAGATACAGGCAAGACACAGGCTAAATACATGCTAGACACAGGCTAGACACAGGGTAGACACAGGCTTGACACAGGCTAGACACAGGCTAGACACAGGCCAGACACAGGCTAGACACAGGCTAGACACAGGCTAGACACAGGCTAGACACAGGCTAGACACAGGCTTGACACAGGCTAGACACAGGCTAGATACAGGCTAGAAACAGGCTAGACACAGGCTAGACACAGGCTACACACAGGCAAAACACTGGCTAGACATTGGCTAGACACAGGCTAGACACAGGCAAGACACAGGCTAGATACATGCTAGACACAGGCTAGACACAGGGTAGACACAGGCTTGACACAGGCTAGACACAGGCTAGACAGAAGCTAGACACAGGCTAGACACAGGCTAGACAGAGGCTAGACACAGGCTAGACACAGGCTAGACAAAGGCTAGACACAGGCTAGACACAGGCTAGACACAGGCTAGACACAGGCTTGACACAGGCTAGACACCGGCTAGACACAGGCTAGACATAGGCTAGACACAGGCTAGACACAGGCTAGACACAGGCTAGACACAGGCTGGACACAGGCTAGGCACTGGCTAGACAAAGACTAGACACAGGCTAGACACAGGCTAGACACAGGTTAGACACTGGCTAGGCACTGGCTAGACAAAGGCTAGACACAGGCTAGACACAGGCTAGACAGAGGCTAGACACAGGCTAGACACAGGCTAGACACAGGCTAGACACAGGCTAGACACCGGCTAGACAGAGGCTAGACACAGGCTAGACAGAGGCTAGACACAGGCTAGACACAGGCTAGACACAGGCTAGACACAGGCTAGACACAGGCTAGACACAGGCTAGACAGAGGCTAGACACAGGCTAGACACAGGCTAGATACAGGCAAAACACTGGCTAGACATTAGCTAGACACAGGCTAGACACAGGCAAGACACAGGCAAGACACAGGCTTGACACAGGCTAGGCACTGGCTTGACATAGACTAGACACAGGCTAGACACAAGCAATACACTGGCTAGACCAGGTAAGACACAGGCTAGACAAATGCTAGATCCAGGCTAGACATAGGCTAGACACAAGCAAAACACTGGCTAGACATTGGCTAGACAATGGCTAGACACAGGCTAGACACAGGCAAAACACTGGCTAGACATTGGCTAGACACAGGCTAGACACAGGGTAGACACAGGCTTGAGACAGGCTAGACAAAGGCTAGACCCAGGCTAGACACAGGCTAGACAGAGGCCAGACACAGGCTAGACACAGACTAGACACAGGCTAGACACAGGCTAGACACAGGCTAGACAGAGGCTAGACACAGGCTAGATACAGGCAAAACACTGGCTAGACATTGGCTAGACACAGGCTAGACACAGGCAAGACACAGGCTTGACACAGGCTAGACACAGGGTAGACACAGGCTAGACACAGGCTTGACACAGGCTAGACACTGGCTAGACACAGGCTAGACAAAAGCTAGACAGAGGCTAGAAACAGGCTAGACACAGGCTAAACACTGGCTAGACATTGGCTAGATACAGGCTAGACACAGGCAAGACACAGGCATGACACAGGCTAGACACAGGGTAGACACAGGCTTGACACAGGCTAGACACAGGCTAGAAACAGGCTAGACACAGGCTAAACATAGGCTAGACACAGAGGAGGCAGAGGCTAGACACAGGCTAGACACAGGCAAGCCACACGCTAGACACAGGCTAGACACAGACTAGACACAGGCTAGACACAGGCAATATACTGGCTAGACACTGGCTAGACACCGGCTAGACAGAGGCTAGACACAGGCTAGACAGAGGCTAGACACAGACTAGACACAGGCAAAACACTGGCTAGACACCGGCTAGACACAGGCTAGACACAGGCTAGACACAGGCTAGACACAGGCTAGACACAGGCTAGACACAGGGTAGACACAGGCTTGACACAGGCTAGACACAGGCTAGACACAGCCTAGACAGAGGCTAGACACAGGCTATACAGAGGCTAGACACAGGCTAGACACAGGCAAAACACTGGCTAGACATTGGCTAGACACAGGCTAGACACAGGCAAGACACAGGCTTGACTCAGGGTAGACACAGGCTAGGCACTGGCTTGACATAGACTAAACACAGGCTAGACACAAGCAATACACTGGCTAGACCAGGTAAGACACAGGCTAGACAAAAGCTAGATCCAGGCAAGACATAGGCTAGACACAAGCAAAACACTGGCTAGACATTGGCTAGACAATGGCTAGACACAGGCTAGACACAGGCAAAACACTGGCTAGACATTGGCTAGACACAGGCTAGACACAGGGTAGACACAGGCTTGAGACTGGCTAGACAAAGGCTAGACCCAGGCTAGACACAGGCTAGACAGAGTAGACACAGCGTAGACACAGGCTAGACACAGGCTAGGCACTGGCTAGACAAAGACTAGACACAGGCTAGACAGAGGCTAGACACAGGCAAAACACTGGCTAGACATTGGCTAGACACAGGCTAGACACAGGCAAGACACAGGCTTGACACAGGCTAGACACAGGCAAAACACTGGCTAGACATTGGCTAGACACAGGCTAGACACAGGGTAGACACAGGCTTGACACAGGCTTGACACAGGCTAGACAAAGGATAGATAGAAGCTAGACACAGGCTAGACAGAGGCTAGACACAGGCTAGACACAGGCTAGACACAGGCTAGACACAGGCTAGACACAGGCTAGACACAGGCTAGACACAGGCTAGACACAGGCTAGACACAGGCTAGACACAGGCTAAACACAGGCTGGACACAGGCTAGACACAGGCTAGACACAGGCTAGACACAGGCTAGACAAAGGCTAGACACATGCTAGATACAGGCTAGATACAGGCTAGACACAGGCTAGACACAGGCTAGATACAGGCTAGACACAGGCTAGACACAGGCTAGACACAGGCTAGACACAGGCTAGACACAGGCTAGACACAGGCTAGACAGAGGCTAGTTACAGGCTAGACACAGGTTAGGCACTGGCTAGACAAAGACTAGACACAGGCTAGACAAAGGCTAGACCCAGGCTAGACACAGGCTAGACAGAGGGCTAGACACAGGCTTGACACACGCTAGACACAGGCTAGACACATGCAAAAGGCTGGCTAGACATTGGCTAGACACTGGGTAGACACAGGCTAGACACAAGCAAAACACTGGCTAGACAGGGGCTAGACACAGACTAGACAAAGGCTAGACACAGACTAGACACAGGCTAGACATTGGCTAGACACTGGCTAGACACAGGCCAGACACAGGCTAGACACAGGCTAGACAGAGGCTAGACACAGGCTAGACACAGGCTAGATACAGGCTAGACACAGGCTAGACACAGGCTAGACACAGGCTAGACAGGGTAGACACAGGGTAGACACAGGCTAGACACAGGATAGGCACTGGCTAGACAAAGACCAGACACAGGCTAGACAGAGGCTAGACACAGGCTAGACAGAGGCTAGACACAGGCTAGACACAGGCAAAACACTGGCTAGACATTGGCTAGACACAGGCAAGACACAGGCTTGACTCAGGGTAGACACAGGCTAGGCAATGGCATGACATAGACTAGACACAGGCTAGACACAGGCTAGGCACTGGCTAGACAAAGACTAGACACAGGCTAGACAGAGGCTAGACACAGGCTAGACAGAGGCTAGACACAGGCTAGACACAGGCAAAACACTGGCTAGACATTGGATAGACACAGGCTAGACACAGGCAAGACACAGGCTTGACTCAGGGTAGACACAGACTAGGCACTGGCTTGACATAGACTAGACACAGGCTAGACACAAGCAATACACTGGCTAGACCAGGTAAGACACAGGCTAGACAAAAGCTAGATCCAGGCTAGACATAGGCTAGACACAAGCAAAACACTGGCTAGACATTGGCTAGACAATGGCTAGACACAGGCTAGACACAGGCAAAACACTGGCTAGACATTGGCTAGACACAGGCTAGACACAGGGTAGACACAGGCTTGAGACAGGCTAGACAAAGGCTAGACCCAGGCTAGACACAGGCTAGACAGAGGCCAGACACAGGCTAGACACAGACTAGACACAGGCTAGACACAGGCTAGACACAGGCTAGACAGAGGCTAGACACAGGCTAGATACAGGCAAAACACTGGCTAGACATTGGCTAGACACAGGCTAGACACAGGCAAGACACAGGCTTGACACAGGCTAGACACAGGGTAGACACAGGCTAGACACAGGCTTGACACAGGCTAGACACTGGCTAGACACAGGCTAGACACAGGCTAGACAAAAGCTAGACAGAGGCTAGAAACAGGCTAGACACAGGCTAAACACTGGCTAGACATTGGCTAGATACAGGCTAGACACAGGCAAGACACAGGCATGACACAGGCTAGACACAGGGTAGACACAGGCTTGACACAGGCTAGACACAGGCTAGAAACAGGCTAGACACAGGCTAAACATAGGCTAGACACAGAGGAGGCAGAGGCTAGACACAGGCTAGACACAGGCAAGCCACACGCTAGACACAGGCTAGACACAGACTAGACACAGGCTAGACACAGGCAATATACTGGCTAGACACTGGCAAGACACAGGCTAGACACAGGCTAGACACCGGCTAGACAGAGGCTAGACACAGGCTAGACAGAGGCTAGACACAGACTAGACACAGGCAAAACACTGGCTAGACACCGGCTAGACACAGGCTAGACACAGGCTAGACACAGGCTAGACACAGGCTAGACACAGGCTAGACACAGGGTAGACACAGGCTTGACACAGGCTAGACACAGGCTAGACACAGCCTAGACAGAGGCTAGACACAGGCTATACAGAGGCTAGACACAGGCTAGACACAGGCAAAACACTGGCTAGACATTGGCTAGACACAGGCTAGACACAGGCAAGACACAGGCTTGACTCAGGGTAGACACAGGCTAGGCACTGGCTTGACATAGACTAAACACAGGCTAGACACAAGCAATACACTGGCTAGACCAGGTAAGACACAGGCTAGACAAAAGCTAGATCCAGGCAAGACATAGGCTAGACACAAAGCAAAACACTGGCTAGACATTGGCTAGACAATGGCTAGACACAGGCTAGACACAGGCAAAACACTGGCTAGACATTGGCTAGACACAGGCTAGACACCGGGTGGACACAGGCTTGATACAGGCTTGACACAGGCTAGACAAAGGATAGACCCAGGCTAGACACAGGCTAGACACAAGCAAAATACTGGCTAGGCATAGGCAAGACATAGGCTTGACACAGGCTAGACACAGGCTAGACAGAGGCTAGACACAGGCTAGACAGAGGCCAGACACAGGCTAGACAGAGGCTAGACACGGGCTAGACACGGGCTAGACACACGCTAGACACAGGCTAGACACAGACTAGACACAGGCTAGACACAGGAAAAACACTGGCTAGACACAAGCAAAAGAATGGCTAGACACAGGCTAGACACAGGCTAGACACAGGCTAGACACAGGCCAGACACAGGCCAGACACAGGTTAGACACAGGCTAGACACAGGCTAGATACAGGCTAGACACAGGCTAGACACAGGGAGACACAGGCTTGACACAGGCTAGACACAGGCTAGACAGATGCTAGACACAGGCTAGACACAGGCTAGACAGAGGCTGACACAGGCTAGACTCAGGCTAGACACAGGCTAGACACAGGCTAGACACAGGCTAGACACAGGCTAGACACAGGGTAGACACAGGCTAGACACAGGCTAGACACAGGCTAGACACAGGCTGGACACAGGCTAGACACAGGCTAGACACAGGCTAGACAAAGGCTATACACAGGGTAGACACAGGCTAGACACAGGCTAGACAGAGGCAAGACACAGGCTAGACACAGGTTAGGCACTGGCTAGACAAAGACTAGACACAGGCTAGACAAAGGCTAGACCCAGGCTAGACACAGGCTAGACACAGGCTAGACAGAGGCTAGACACAGGCTTGACACACGCTAGACACAGGCTAGACACATGCAAAAGGCTGGCTAGACATTGGCTAGACACTGGATAGACACAGGCTAGACACAAGCAAAACACTGGCTAGACACAGGCTAGACACAGACTAGACAAAGGCTAGACACAGACTAGACACAGGCTAGACATTGGCTAGACACTGGCTAGACACAGGCCAGACACAGGCTAGACACAGGCTAGACAGAGGCTAGACACAGGCTAGACACAGGCTATTTACAGGCTAGACACAGGCTAGACAGAGGCTAGACACAGGCTAGACACAGGCAAGACACAGGCTTGACTCAGGGTAGACACAGGCTAGGCACTGGCTTGACATAGACTAGACACAGGCTAGACACAAGCAATACACTGGCTAGACCAGGTAAGACACAGGCTAGACAAAAGCTAGATCCAGGCTAGACATAGGCTAGACACAAGCAAAACACTGGCTAGACATTGGCTAGACAATGGCTAGACACAGGCTAGACACAGGCAAAACACTGGCTAGACATTGGCTAGACACAGGCTAGACACAGGCTAGACACAGACTAGACACAGGCTAGACAGAGGCCAGACACAGGCTAGACACAGGCTAGACACAGGCTAGACACAGGCTAGACAAAGACTAGACACAGGCAAGACACATGCTTGAAACAGGCTATACACAGGCTAGACACAGGCTAGACACAAGCTTGACACAGGTAAGACACAGGCTAGACACAGGCTAGGCACTGACTTAACACAGACTAGACACAGGCTAGACACAAGCAAAACACTAGCTAGACCAGGCAAGACACAGGCTAGACAGAGGTAAGAAACAGGCTAGACACAGAGGAGACAGAGCCTAGACACTGGCTAAACACAGGCTAGACACAGGTTAGACACAGGCAAGACACACGCTAGACACAGGCTAGACACAGACTAGACACAGGCTAGACACAGATTAGACACAGGCTAGATACACGCAAAACACTGGCTAGACATTGACTAGACACAGGCTAGACACAGGCAAGACACAGGCTTGACACAGGCTAGACACAGGGTAGACACAGGCTAGACACAGGCTTGACACAGGCTGGACACTGGCTAGACACAGGCTAGACAAAGGCTAGACAAAAGCTAGACAGAGGCTAGAAACAGGCTAGACACAGGCTAAACACTGGCTAGACATTGGCTAGATACAGTCTAGACACAGGCAAGACACAGGCTTGACACAGGCTAGACACAGGCTAGAAACAGGCTAGACACATGCTAAACAGAGCCTAGACACAGAGGAGGCAGAGGCTAGACACAGGCTAGACACAGGCATATCACACGCTAGACACAGGCTAGACACAGACTAGACACAGGCTAGACACAGGATATATACTGGCTAGACACTGGCAAGACACAGGCTAGACACAGGCTAGACACCGGCTAGACAGAGGCTAGACACAGGCTAGACAGAGGCTAGACACTGGCTAGACACAGGCAAAATACTGGCTAGACACTGGCTAGACACAGGCTAGTCACAGGCTAGGTACAGGCTAGACACAGGCTAGACACAGGCTAGACACAGGGTAGACACAGGCTTGACACAGGCTAGACACAGGCTAGACACAGGCTAGACAGAGGATAGACACAGGCTATACAGAGGCTAGACACAGGCTAGACACAGGCTAGACACAGGCTAGACACAGGCTAGACACAGGCTAGACACAGGCTAGACACGGGCTAGATACACGCTAGACACAGGCTGGACCCAGACTAGACACAGGCTAGACACAGGCTAATCACTGGCTACACACAAGCAAAAGACTGGCTAGACATTGGCTAGACACTGTGTAGACACAGGCTAGACACAAGCAAAACACTGGCTAGACACAGGCTAGACACAGACTAGACACAGGCTAGACACAGACTAGACACAGGCTAGACATTGGTTAGACAATGGCTAGACACAGGCTAGACACAGGCTAGACACAGGCTAGACACAGGCTAGACATAGGCTAGTCACAGGCTAGACACAGGATAGACACAGGCTAGACACAGGCTAGACACAGGGTAGACACAGGGTAGACACAGGCTAGACACAGGCTAGGCACTGGCTAGACAAAGACTAGACACAGGCTAGACACAGGCTAGACACAGGCAAAACACTGCCTAGACATTGGCTAGACACAGGCTTGACACAGGCTAGACTCAGGCTAGACATAGGCTAGACACGGGCTAGACACAGGCTAGACACGGGCTAGACACACGCTAGACACAGGCTAGACACAGACTAGACACAGGATAGACACAGGCTAGACACAGGCCAGACACAGGCTAGACACAGGCTAGACACAGGCTAGATACAGGCTAGAAACAGGCTAGACACAGGCTACACACAGGCAAAACACTGGCTAGACATTGGCTAGACACAGGCTAGATACAGGCAAGACACAGGCTAGATACATGCTAGACACAGGCTAGACACAGGGTAGACACAGGCTTGACACAGGCTAGACACGGGCTAGACACACGCTAGACACAGGCTAGACACAGACTAGACACAGACACAGGATAGACACAGGCTAGACACAGGCACAGGCTAGACACAGGCTAGACACAGGCTAGATTCAGGCTAGAAACAGGCTAGACACAGGCTACACACAGGCAAAACACTGGCTAGACATTGGCTAGACACAGGCTAGATACAGGCAAGACACAGGCTAAATACATGCTAGACACAGGCTAGACACAGGGTAGACACAGGCTTGACACAGGCTAGACACAGGCTAGACACAGGCCAGACACAGGCTAGACACAGGCTAGACACAGGCTAGACACAGGCTAGACACAGGCTAGACACAGGCTTGACACAGGCTTGACACAGGCTAGACACAGGCTAGATACAGGCTAGAAACAGGCTAGACACAGGCTACACACAGGCAAAACACTGGCTAGACATTGGCTAGACACAGGCTAGACACAGGCAAGACACAGGCTAGATACATGCTAGACACAGGCTAGACACAGGGTAGACACAGGCTTGACACAGGCTAGACACAGGCTGGGACAGAAGCTAGACACAGGCTAGACACAGGCTAGACAGAGGCTAGACACAGGCTAGACACAGGCTAGACAAAGGCTAGACACAGGCTAGACACAGGCTAGACACAGGCTAGACACAGGCTTGACACAGGCTAGACACCGGCTAGACACAGGCTAGACATAGGCTAGACACAGGCTAGACACAGGCTAGACACAGGCTGGACACAGGCTAGGCACTGGCTAGACAAAGACTAGACACAGGCTAGACACAGGCTAGACACAGGTTAGACACTGGCTAGGCACTGGCTAGACAAAGGCTAGACACAGGCTAGACACAGGCTAGACAGAGGCTAGACACAGGCTAGACACAGGCTAGACACAGGCTAGACACAGGCTAGACACCGGCTAGACAGAGGCTAGACACAGGCTAGACAGAGGCTAGACACAGGCTAGACACAGGCTAGACACAGGCTAGACACAGGCTAGACACAGGCTAGACAGAGGCTAGACACAGGCTAGACACAGGCTAGATACAGGCAAAACACTGGCTAGACATTAGCTAGACACAGGCTAGACACAGGCAAGACACAGGCAAGACACAGGCTTGACACAGGCTAGACACAGGGTAGACACAGGCTAGACACAGGCTTGACAAAGGCTAGACACTGGCTAGACACAGGCTAGACACAGGCTAGACAGAGGCTAGACACAGGCTAGACACAGGCTAGACACAGGCTAGACACAGGCTAGACACCGGCTAGACAGAGGCTAGACACAGGCTAGACAGAGGCTAGACACAGGCTAGACACAGGCAAAACACTGGCTAGACACTGGCTAGACACAGGCTAGACACAGGCTAGACAGAAGCTCGACACAAGCTATACAGAGGCTAGACCCAGGCTAGACACAGGCTAGACACGGTCTAGATACACGCTAGACACAGGCTAGACACAGACTAGACACAGGCTAGACACAGGCAAATCACTGGCTACACACAAGCAAAAGACTGGCTAGAAATTGGTTAGACACAGGCTAGACAAAAGCTAGACAGAGGCTAGAAACAGGCTAGACACAGGGTAAACACTGGCTAGACATTGGCTAGATACAGGCTAGACCCAGGCAAGACACAGGCTTGACACAGGCTAGACACAGGGTAGACACAGGCTAGACACAGGCTTGATACAGGCTTGACACAGGCTAGACACAGGCTAGAAACAGGCGAGACACAGGCTAGACAGAGGCTAGATAGAGTTTAGAAACAGGCTAGACACAGGCTAAACAGAGGCTAGACACAGAGGAGGCAGAGGCTAGACACAGGCTAGACACAGGCAAGACATACGCTAGACACAGGCTAGACACAGACTAGACACAGGCTAGACACAGGCAAAATACTGACTAGACACTGGCTAGACACAGGCTAGACACAGGCTAGACACCGGCTAGACAGAGGCTAGACACAGGCTAGACACAGGCTAGACAGAGGCTAAACACAGGCTAGACACAGGCAAAACACTGACTAGACACTGGCTAGACACAGGCTAGACACGGGCTAGACAAAGGCTAGACACAGGCTAGACACAGGCAAGACACACGCTAGACACAGGCTAGACACAGACTAGACACAGGCTAGACACAGGCTAGACACAGGCTAGACACAGGCTAGACACAGGCTAGACAGAGGCTAGACACAGGCTAGACACAGGCTAGAAACAGGCAAAACACTGGCTAGACATTGGCTAGACACAGGCTAGACACAGGCAAGCCACAGGCTTGACACAGGCTAGACACAGGGTAGACACAGGCTAGACACAGGCTGGACACAGGCTAGACACTGGCTAGACACAGGCTAGACACAGGCTAGACAAAAGCTAGACAGAGGCTAGAAACAGGCTAGACACAGGCTAAACACTGGCTAGACATTGGCTAGATACAGGCTAGACACAGGCAAGACACAGGCTTGACGCAGGCTAGACACAGGGTAGACACAGGCTTGACACAGGTTAGACACAGGCTAGAAACAGGCTAGACCCAGGCTAATCAGAAGCTAGACACAGAGGAGGCAGAGGCTAGACACAGGCTAGACACAGGAAAGCCACACGCTAGACACAGAATAGACACAGACTAGACACAGGCTAGACACAGGCAATATACTGGCTAGACACTGGCAAGACACAGGTTAGACACAGGCTAGACACCGGCTAGACAGAGGCTAGACACAGGCTAGACAGAGGCTAGACACAGGCTAGACACAGGCAAAACACTGGCTAGACATTGGCTAGATACAGGCTAGACACAGGCAAGACACAGGCTAGACACAGGCTAAACACTGGCTAGACATTGGCTAGATACAGGCTAGACACAGGCAAGACACAGGCTTGACACAGGCTAGACACAGGGTAGACACAGGCTTGACACAGGCTAGACACAGGGTAGAAACAGGCTAGACACAGGCTAATCAGAGGCTAGACACAGAGGAGGCAGAGGCAAGACACAGGCTAGACACAGGCAAGCCACACGCTAGACACAGGCTAGATACGGACTAGACACAGGCTAGACACAGGCAATATTCTGGCTAGACACTGGCAAGACACTGGCTAGACACAGGCTAGACACCGGCAAGACACCGGCTTGACACAGGCTAGACACAGGGTAGACACAGGCTAGACACAGGCTAGACACAGGCTAGACACAGGCTAGACACAGGCTAGACACAGACTAGACACAGGCTAGACACAGGAAAAACACTGGCTAGACACAAGCAAAAGACTGGCTAGACACAGGCTAGACACAGGCTAGACACAGGCTAGACACAGGCTAGACACAGGCCAGACACAGGCTAGACACAGGCTAGACACATGCTAGACACAGGCTAGACACAGGCTAGACACAGGCTTGACACAGGCTAGACACAGGCTAGACACAGGCTAGACAGAGGCTAGACACAGGCTATACAGAGGCTAGACACAGGCTAGACACAGGCTAGACACAGGCTAGACACAGGCTAGACACAGGTTAGACACGGGCTAGATACACGCTAGACACAGGCTAGACACAGACTAGACACAGGCTAGACACAGGCTAATCACTGGCTACACACAAGCAAAAGACTGGCTAGACATTGGCTAGACACTGTGTAGACACAGGCTAGACACAAGCAAAACACTGGCTAGACACAGGCTAGACACAGACTAGACACAGGCTAGACACAGACTAGACACAGGCTAGACATTGGTTAGACACTGGCTAGCCACAGGCTAGACACAGGCTAGACACAGGCTAGATACAGGCTAGACACAGGCTAGTCACAGGCTAGACACAGGCTAGACACAGGCTAGACACAGGCTAGACACAGGGTAGACACAGGGTAGACACAGGCTAGACACAGGCTAGGCACTGGCTAGACAAAGACTAGACACAGGCTAGACACAGGCTAGACACAGGCAAAACACTTCCTAGACATTGGCTAGACACAGGCTTGACACAGGCTAGACTCAGGCTAGACATAGGCTAGACACGGGCTAGACACAGGCTAGACACGGGCTAGACACACGCTAGACACAGGCTAGACACAGACTAGACACAGGATAGACACAGGCTAGACACAGGCCAGACACAGGCTAGACACAGGCTAGACACAGGCTAGATACAGGCTAGAAATAGGCTAGACACAGGCTACACACAGGCAAAACACTGGCTAGACATTGGCTAGACACAGGCTAGATACAGGCAAGACACAGGCTAGATACATGCTAGACACAGGCTAGACACAGGGTAGACACAGGCTTGACACAGGCTAGACACAGGCTAGACACAGGCCAGACACAGGCTAGACACAGGCTAGACACAGGCCAGACACAGGCTAGAAACAGGCTAGACACAGGCTAGATACAGGCTAGAAACAGGCTAGACACAGGCTACACACAGGCAAAACACTGGCTAGACATTGGCTAGACAAAGGCTAGACACAGGCAAGACACAGGCTAGATACATGCTAGACACAGGCTAGACACAGGGTAGACACAGGCTTGACACAGGCTAGACACAGGCTAGACAGAAGCTAGACACAGGCTAGACACAGGCTAGACAGAGGCTAGACACAGGCTAGACACAGACTAGGCAAAGGCTAGACACAGGCTAGACACAGGCTAGACACAGACTAGACAAAGGCTAGACACAGGCTAGACACAGGCTAGACACAGGCTAGGCATAGGCTAGACACAGGCTAAACACAGGCTAGACACAGGCTAGACACAGGCTAGACATAGGCTAGACACAGGCTAGACACAGGCTAGACACAGGCTAGACACAGGCTAGACACAGGCTAGACACAGGCTAGACACAGGCTAGACACAGGCTAGACACAGGCTAGACACAGGCTAGACAGAGGCTAGACACAGGCTAGACACAGGTTAGGCACAGGCTAGACACAGGTTAGGCACAGGCTAGACACAGACTAGACACAGGCTAGACACAGGCAAATCACTGGCTACACACAAGCAAAAGACTGGCTAGACATTGGTTAGACACAGGCTAGACAAAAGCTAGACAGAGGCTAGAAACAGGCTAGACACAGGGTAAACACTGGCTAGACATTGGCTAGATACAGGCTAGACCCAGGCAAGACACAGGCTTGACACAGGCTAGACACAGGGTAGACACAGGCTAGACACAGGCTTGATACAGGCCTGACACAGGCTAGACACAGGCTAGAAACAGGCTAGACACAGGCTAGACAGAGGCTAGATAGAGTTTAGAAACAGGCTAGACACAGGCTAAACAGAGGCTAGACACAGAGGAGGCAGAGGCTAGACACAGGCTAGACACAGGCAAGACATACGCTAGACACAGGCTAGACACAGACTAGACACAGGCTAGACACAGGCAAAATACTGACTAGACAATGGCTAGACACAGGCTAGACACAGGCTAGACACCGGCTAGACAGAGGCTAGACACAGGCTAGACACAGGCTAGACAGAGGCTAAACACAGGCTTGACACAGGCAAAACACTGACTAGACACTGGCTAGACACAGGCTAGACACGGGCTAGACAAAGGCTAGACACAGGCTAGACACAGGCAAGACACACGCTAGACACAGGCTAGACACAGACTAGACACAGGCTAGACACAGGCTAGACACAGGCTAGACACAGGCTAGACAGAGGCTAGACACAGGCTAGACACAGGCTAGATACAGGCAAAACACTGGCTAGACATTGGCTAGACACAGGCTAGACACAGGCAAGACACAGGCAAGACACAGGCTTGACACAGGCTAGACACAGGGTAGACACAGGCTAGACACAGGCTTGACAAAGGCTAGACACTGGCTAGACACAGGCTAGACACAGGCTAGACAAAAGCTAGACAGAGGCTAGAAACAGGCTAGACACAGGCTAAACACTGGCTAGACATTGGCTAGATACAGGCTAGACACAGGCAAGACACAGACTTGACACAGGCTATACACAGGGTAGACACAGGCTTGACACAGGTTAGACACAGGCTAGAAACAGGCTAGACACAGGCTAATCAGAGGCTAGACACAGAGGAGGCAGAGGCTAGACACAGGCTAGACACAGGCAAGCCACACGCTAGACACAGGCAATATACTGGCTAGACACTGGCAAGACACAGGCTAGACACAGGCTAGACACCGGCTAGACAGAGGCTAGACACAGGCTAGACAGAGGCTTGACACAGGCTAGACACTGGCAAAACACTGGCTAGACACAGGCTAAACACTGGCTAGACATTGGCTAGATACAGGCTAGACACAGGCAAGACACAGGCTTGACACAGGCTAGACACAGGGCTAGACATTGGCTAGATACAGGCTAGACACAGGCTAGACAAAAGTTAGACAGAGGCTAGAAACAGGCTAGACACAGGGTAAACACTGGCTAGACATTGGCTAGATACAGGCTAGACCCAGGCAAGACACAGGCTTGACACAGGCTAGACACAGGGTAGACACAGGCTAGACACAGGCTTGATACAGGCTTGACACAGGCTAGACACAGGCTAGAAACAGGCTAGACATTTGAGACAGAGGCTAGATAGAGTTTAGAAACAGGCTAAACAGAGGCTAGACACAGAGGAGGCAGAGGCTAGACACAGGCCAGACACAAGACACA